>JAQQSO010003722.1:0-13348 GCA_028658305.1 Pachyuromys duprasi | reverse complement strand
TATGAAGGCTGTTATTTTGTTCTGACAGCAATGTCTTTTGCTTTACAGAAGCGTTTCATTTTCTTGAGGACCCATTTATTGATTGTTGATCTTAGAGAATGTGCTGTTGGTGGTCTGTTCAGGAAGTAGTCTCCTGGGCAAAAGAGTCCTAGGCTCTTCCCTACTTTTCCTTCTAATCAATTTAGAGTATCAGGTTTTATATCGAGGTCTTTGAACTACTTGGACTTTAATTTTGTGCATGGTGATGAATATGGATCTATTTTCATTTTTCTGCATGTAGGCATCCAATTGGACCAGCACCATTTGTTGAATATGTTGTCTTTTTTCCATTGAATGGTTTTGGATTTTTTATACAAAATCAAGTACTCATATGTATGTGGGTTTATTTCTGGGTCTTCTATTCGGTTCCATTGATCCACTATTCTGTTTCTATGCCAATACCATTCAGTTTTTATTACTATTGCTCTGTAGTAGAGCTTGAGGTCAGGGATGGAAATACCTCCAGAAGATCTGTTGTTGTACAGGATCGTTTTGGAGATTCTGGGTTTTTTGTTTCTTCATATGAAGTTGAAAATCTTTCTGTCAAGGTCTGTCAAGAATTGTTTTGGTATTTTGATGGGAATTGTGCTGAATCTGTAGATTGTTTTTGGCCAGATGGCCATTTTCACTATGTTAATCCTACCAATCCATGAGCACAGGAGATCTGTCCATCTTCTGATGTCTTCTTCAATTTTTTTCTTCAGTGACTTGAAGTTCTTTTCAAACAGGTCTTTCATTTGCTTGGTAAGAGTCACATGAAGGTATTTTATGTTATTAGTGGCTATTGTGAAGGGTGTCGTTTCTCTGATTTCTTTCTCAGCCCTTTGTCTTTGATGTACAAGAGGGCTTCTGATTTTTTTGAGTTGATTTGGTATCCAGCCACTTTGCTGAAGATGTTTATCAGCTGAAGGAGTTCTCTGGTTGAATTTTTGGGGACACTCATGTATACTATCATATCATCTGCAAATAGTGAAACTTTGATCACTCCCTTTCAGATTTTTATACCCTTGATCTCCGTTAGTTGTCTTATTGCTTTAGCTAGGACTTCAAGTACTATGTTGAAGAGATATGGAGAGAGTGGCCAGCTTTGCCTTGTCCCTGATTTCAGTGGGATTGATTAAAGTTTCTCTCCATTGAATTTGCTATTGGCTATAGGCTTGTTGTATATTGTCTTTACTATATTTAGGTATGTGCCTTGTATCCCTGATCTCTCTAAGACTTTAAACAGGAATGTATGTTGGATTTTCTCAAATGCTTTTCGACATCTAAGGAGATGATCATGAGGTTCTTTGCCTTCAGTGCGTTTATGTGATTGATTACATTGATGGATTTCTATATGCTGAACCACCCTTGCATGCCTGGTATGAAACCTGCTTGGTCATAGTGGATGATTTCTTTGATGTGTTCTTGCATTTGGTTTGCAAGTATTTTATTGAGTATTTTTACATCAATGTTCATAAGAGAGATAGGTCTGCAATTTTCTTTTTTTGTTGAATCTTTGTATGGTTTAGTTATCAAGGTGACTGTGGATTCAAAGAATGAGTTTGGTAGTGTTCCTTCTGTTTCTATTTCATGGAATAGTTTAAAGGAATTGGAGTTAGTACTTCTTTGAAGGTCTGATAGAATTCTGCACTAAATCCATCTGGTCCAGGGCTTTTTTAGAAGGGAGACTTTTGATGATTTCTTCTGTTTGCTTGGGGGATATAGGTCTATTCAATCTTTCTACCTAATCCTGATGTAGTTTTGGTAGATAGAATCTATAGAAAATTATATCTTTTACATTTTCAAATTTTGTGGCATATACTTTTGTAGTACAATCTAATGATTCTTTGGATTTCCTTGGTGTCTGTAATTATATCCCCTTTTTCATTTCTGATTTTGCTGATTTGGATAGGTTCCCTCTGCCTTTGAGTTAGTTTGGCTAACAGTTTTTCTATCTTATTGATTTTTTTCATAGAAACAGCTCTTGGTTTCATTGATCCTTTGAATAGTTTTATTTGTTTCTAATTGATTCATTTCAGCCCTAAGTTTTATTATCTCTAGCCATCTGCTCATCTTGGGTGTGTTTGCTTCTTTTTTTTTCTAGGTCTTTCAGTTGGGCCATTAAATTGCTTGTATGAGATGTCATAAATATCTTCTTGAAGGCGCTTAGTGCTATATATTTTCCTCTGAACATTGCTTTCTTTGTGTCCCATAAATTATGGTATGTTGTGCCTTCATTTTCATTGAATTCTAGGAAGTCTTTGATTTATTTTTTTATTTCTTCCTTAGCCCATCCGTCATTGAGTAGCAAGTTGTTCAGTTTCCATGTACATGTAGACTTTTTGCTGATTCCACTGTTGTTGAGGTCCAGCTTTAGTCTATGGTGGTCAGATAAAATACAGAGGATTATTTCAATCATTTTGTATCTGTTGAGGACTGCTTTGTGACCAACTATATGGTCTATTTTGGAGAAGGTTCCATGAGGTGCTGAAAAGAAGGTATACCCTTTTGATCTAGCTTGAAAAGTCCTGTAGACATCCATGATGTCCGTTTGATTTAGTACCTCTGTAAGTGACTTTGTTTCCCTATTTAGCTTCTGTTTAGATGATCTGTCTCTTTGTGAAAGTGGGGTGTTGAAGTCTCCGACTATTAAGGTGTTGGGATAGGTGATTTAAGTTTTAGTAATGTTTCATTTATGAATGTATGTGCTCTTTTAATTGGGGCATAAATGTTCAGAATTGTTAGGTCCTCTTGGTGGATTTTTCCTTTGATGAGAATGTAGTGTCCATCCTAATTGTTTTGGATTACTTTTGGTTGAAAGTCTATTTTATTAGATATTAGGATAGCTATCCCACCTTGTTTTCTCAGTCCATTTGCTTGAAAAACTTTTTTTCCAGCCCTTTACTCTGAGGTAGTGTTTATCTTTGTTGCAGAGGTGCGTTTCTTGGATACAATAGAATGTTGTATCCTGTTTCTGCACCATTCTGTTAGTTTGTGTATTTTTATTGGAGAGCTGAGACAATTGGTGTTGGTGTTGATTGATAAAAGTGACCAATGAACTTTAGTTTCTTTTATTGTGAAGTTGGTGGTCTTACTGTGATTCATTGCTTGTTTTCTTTTAATTTTTGCTGTGATGTAATCTGTATGCTATATTTTCTTGGGTAAAGTTGTTTTCATTGGATTGGAGTTTTCCTTCTAGTATCTTCTGTAGGGCTGGTTTGCTGTGTAGATATTGCATAAATTTAGTTTTGTCATGAAATATTTTGTTTTCTCCATCTATGTTGATTGATAGCTTTGTAGGCTATAGTAGTCTGGGTTGGCATCTGAGGTCTCTTAAAGTCTGCATGACACCTGCCAAGGCCCTTCTGGTTTTCATAGTTTCTGATGAAAAGTCCTGTGTGATTCTGATTGGTCTCCCTTTATATGTTACTTTTCTTTTTCCCTTGCTGCTTTTAATATCGTTTTTTTTTTTTCATGTAGATTTAGCGTTTTGACTGTGATGTGATGTGTTTCTTTTCTGGTTTAGTCTGTTTGGTGTTCTGTAGGCCTCTTGTATATTTACAAATATCTCTTTCTTTAAGTTGGGAAATTTCCTTCTATGATTTTCTTGAAAATATTTTCTGGACCTTGGAGCCTGGAGTCTTCGTTTTCATCAATACCTATTATTCTTAGATTTTGTCTTTTCATGGCATCCTTGATTTCTTGGATATCTTGTGTTTGGGACTTTTCTGACTTTACTCTTTCTTTGAGAGAAGTATCAATTTCTGCAAGTGTATCTTCAGCACTTGGAATTCTCTCTCCCATCTCTTGTATTCTGTTGGTGATGCATATATTTGTGGTTCCTGATCTTTTCTCTAAGTTCTCCAGCTTCAGGGTTTACTCTGTTTGTGCTTTCTTTATTGATTCTAATTCTATTTTCATTCCTTTTACCATTTCCTTCATCTTTTTGAATGTGGATTCCTGTCTTTCTATGATGGTCTCTATTTTTTGGTTCATTTCCTCTCTATATGACACTAATTGTATCTCTACTTGTACCTCTATTTGCTTGGCTCTATTTGCCTGTGTTTCCTTAAGGAATTTGTTCATTTCCTCTTTCTTAGCCTCTATTTGATTGGCCAAACCACTGATAGATTTATTCATTTCCTCTTTAACTGTCTGTATTTGTATAGTTATTGCTCTGAGAGTTTTGGTTATTTCTGCTTTATGTGTCTCAAGTAATTCATTTTCCTGTGCTTCTGATGAATTGGTATATCCATCATTTTGGGGGGTTGCTGGTGAAGCCATGATATTTTGATTTATGTTGCATGTGTTCTTTCGCCAACCACTTGCCACTGGCTTACCTATAACCTTCCCGGCTTGCTTCTAGATTCTGCAGTTCAGGCTGGTACTGTCTCTCTCTGGCATGTGGAGAGTTCTTCAGGAAGCTGCGAGAAGTTCTGCAGCCTCAGCATGTGCATTGGTTCTTCAGCTGTACCTGTGTGAGCAAAGTCCGTGGGTGCAAAAGGGCAAATGCAGAAGCAAAAGAGCAGATGCAGGTGCCTGAGTGTGTGGAAACCTGTGGAAGTGTACCTCGAGGGACAGTGAGAGAATGCTGAACCCTTGAGTGTGTGGGAGGGGCTCTGCATTGCAGGCTTCTAGGTGGTTACTTTTGCATGCCCTGTAGATGTAGCAGGCACTGGTGATGGTTACAGCACAATTTCCGGCATTATCCTCCTTAACTCCACTCTTGGACTATCAGAGCAGAGGCTTCAATGTCCCGAGAGTGCCTCTGTTTCCCACAGTGGGTGTGTGGGTGGGAGATGTCCGATGTCTGGCTGCTAGTTTAGAAAGACCCTGGATCTGGGATTCTGCAGACAGTCAAGCATGGGCTCACTCTCAATCGGGTCACATAGGCAAGTATCAGGGTATCAGGTCTCTCTCCACTCTGGTTTGGCCCTGCTTAGTCATATGCAGGAGGACTGCAGGCTCTGCCAGCTCAGTGCTGCTGCAGCAGTCAGGTTAGGAAGTCCCCTTTGGAGACTGGGATGTCTTCCAAATTCATTCTGGGAAGTACTGGGGGTCTCCACTGTACTCTCCAGACCTGGGAGGCCTGGCGTGCCTAGCTCCTTTGGCAGGTCTGCTGGACTTTGGTTGCTATTATCTGTCAGAGAGGGTTGAGCGGGCCTGTACAGTCAGTGGCTAGGAGAACCTGCAGAGTTGGTATGGCCACTATCAGACCTGAGACACAGGGAGGATGGCGCTGAGGTTCAGGGACTCCAAGGGAGGTACAGCTGGCAGGTCTGGCTAAGGGGCCAGTAGCTCTGCCTCAGCCACTGCAGTCCCCATGTAGTGAGCACTAAGCTGAGAATCTCAGTGAGCCAGAGGGGGAGGGACGCCCGAAAAAAGGGAGTGTCAGGTGATCAATGATTGTCTCTCCTTCCCCAAACAGGTCCACAGGTGACCAAAGTTCTCACCTAGTGTGATGATCCCTCTTGTTTAGAAAGCCTCACTGTTGATTCCCTGGCTTCAGTTGTCCTTCCACTCATCAATTCTAGCAGAACAGCTCCTCTGCAACTCAGAGACTGTGTGTGCTTGCCACCATCTTGCATAATTTTTATACGTGATAAGATAGATTTTAAACCAAAACTAATCAGAAAAGATAGGGAATACACAATATACACAACAAAAAATATCTACCAGATAACATTAAAATTCTTAACATCTATTTCTCAAACAAGAAGGCACAGGAGTTTTTAAAGAAACACGAGTAAGGCTTATATAACATATTGATCATCACATCATTGGAGTATGAGACTTCACTGCCCCATTCTGCCCTATGGACAGGTCATTCAGACAAAAAAAAATTACTGAGAAATCCAGGAGATACCTGAAGTTTTAAACCAAAGGACCTAAAAGATATTTACAAAATATTTCATGTGAACACAAACGAATATATGTTTTTCCTCTACACCTGATGAAAATTTCTTCAAAATTTCCCAAATACACAAACATGCACACACACACACACACAGAGAGAGAGAGAGAGAGAGAGAGAGAGAGAGAGAGAGAGAGAGAGAAATTCAACAGACAAAAGAAAACTGAAATAGCACACATAGCACATTGCATTTCACCACCATGATTTAAAGCTAGATAACAACAACAATGGAACTCACAGACAGCATACAAACTTGTGGAAACTGAATATCTCACTACTGAATAAAAAATGAATCAAGATAGAAATTTAAAACTTTTGAGAACTGAATGAATGTAAACATTCAACATACCCAAGCTTATGAAAAATCAAAAAGAAATGGAAATTTTTCACAGCACATACCACTTACCAAAGTTAAATTTAGATCAGATAAGCAATTTAAGCAGACCTATAACCCCCAGTGAAGTATAAGCAGTAATTAAAATTCTTCCAACCTAAAATAAACATACAGGACCAGATGGTTTTCCAACTGAATTACAACAGACATTAAAGAACAGCTAAAGCCAATAGTTTTTAAATTAGTCTACAGAACTGAAACATAAGGAATTGCTCCATTCATTTTATGAGGTCACACTTACCCTGATACTCCAAAACAAATAAGATATAACAAAAAATGAATATTTCAGACTAACTTCACTTTTGAACATAGGTGTAAAAATGTCAATATAATATGTTCAAATTGAATCCAAGAGTACATCAAAAAGTTTTCCTCCATAATCAAGTAGATTTCATTGCAGAGATGGAGGGATGGCTCAAAATTCAAAATTGATAAATATAAACTAACTGAGAAAACAAAAATCACATAAGATTCATAAAAGGCTTTTGATAAAATCTAACAATCTCATCATTCTAAAAGTTCTGGAGATTAAGGATCCATGAAAACAAATACCCTAATATGTAAAGGGCAGTTTATAGCAAGACTTTATATACTTAAATGGAGAGAAACAAATCAATTTGAATAAAATTAGCTACCAGAAAATTTTTCTGGTCTCTTCACCCCTAACATAGTGCTGAAAGTCTTTATTGAACAATAAGATAGGTGAAGGAAATATAGAGTATGCTTATTGGGAAAAAAGTCCAAATATCTTTATTTGTAGATGATATGATCGTAGACATAAGTGACTCCAAAAATTCCACCATGAAACTCCTACAACTGATACATACATTGGGGAATATAGTTGAATACAAACTTTGCTTGAAAACATTAGCAGCATTTCTTCTTCTCCTTCTTCTCCTTCTTCTTCTCCTCCTTCATCTTCTTACTATTATTATTTACAATTTATTCACTTTGCCTCCTGGTTTATCCCCTCCCTCATCTCCTCCCAGTCCCACCCTCCCTTTTTCTCTCCTGTTATCTCTCTCTCTTAGTCCACTGATAGGGGAGGTCCTTCTTCCCTTCTCTCTGACTTTAGGCCATCAGGTCTCATCAGGACTGCTTGAATCCTCTTCCTCTGTGGGCTGTCAAGGTCACCCCACCAGAGAAAAATGATCAAAGCAGGAAACTGAGTTTATGCCAGAGACTGCCCCTGCTCCCCTTAGTAGGGAACTCACATGGCGACTGAGTAGTCTATTTACCACATCTGAGCAGGGGGTCTAGGTCCTTTTCATGCATGGTCCTTGGATCATGCATCAGTCTCTATAGGCCTCCTTGGGCCCAGCTTTTTTGGTTTTTTTGATCTCCTTGTGAGGCTCCTGTCCACTTAGGGTCCTTCTATCTCCCTTTCTTCCATAAGACTCCCTGTTTGCTCTCCAGGTTTAGGCTGTGAGGTTCTGCATCTGCTTCAATCCCCTGCAAGGTGGAGTCATTCTGAGGACATCTGTGGTAGACTCCTGTATTATTCCCTCTCTTCTACCACTCTGAAGTCTAGGTTATTTGCCCTTCTGAATGACAATTAAGCATCTTCCCTAGGGCCTCCCTGTCCTTTAGCTTCATTAGGTATATAGATTTTAGTATGTATATTCTATATTATATGGGTAGTAACTGCTTATAAGTGAGTATATACTATGTATGTCTTTGTGCTTCTGGGTTACCTTACACAGGATGATCTTTTGTAGTTCCATCTATTTGCCTGCAAATTTCATGGTTTTCTTGTTTTTAATAGCTGAGTAGATTTCCATTGGGTAAATGTACCATAATTTCTGTATCCATTCTACAGTTGAGGTGCATCTAGGTTGTTTCCACATTCTGGTTATTATGAATAAATGTAATATGAACATAGTTGAGAAAATGTCCTTGTTTTATGGTGAAGCATGGTTTGGTTATATACCCAGGAGTGGTACTCAAGTGACAACACATACTGGAGAAGATATGTAGAAAGAGGAAGTCTCTTTCATTGCTGGTGGGAGTACAAACTTGTACAACCACTTTGGAAATCAATCTTGCACTTTCTCAGAAAACTAGGAATAGCCCTATCTCAAGACACTGTTAAGCCATTAGTAACATTTCTATATGTAAAATAATATAGATTGAGAAAAATCCAGTAGCATCTAATTAAAATATATTGGGATAACTTTAACAAATCAAGTGAAAAGTTAATGTTATAAAAACTTTTCTGAAAATGAATGAAGAAATTGAAGAAAATATAATATTGAAAGATCTCAAATGCTTATTGATTGAAAGGACCAAGTAGTAAAGCAAACAAACAAACAAACAAACATGACCATTCTACCAATCTCGACAGATTTAAAACCCCATCAGTATACAACAAAAAACTTCCTTGATTATGAAGGGGCAAATTTTTGCTTTATATGTAAAATATAAAAGAGCTAAAACAATACCAAATAATAAAGGAACTGCAGGAGGAATTGCTCTTTCCAATTTCAAGCTCTACTACAGGGCTATGATAGTAGAAGCAGCATGGTATATTCACAAAAACGCAATGCTCATCAGTTGAGTCTAACTGAACACACAGACATTAGTCCACACAACTATGGACTACTTTTTTGATATATGACACCAGAAATTCACAAGCGAAAAAAGAGAGCATCTTCAGGAAATGGTTATGATCAAATTTCACTACTATACATAGAACAATTTAAATACATCTGTAGTCATCATGCTAGAGAAAATAACTCAAAATGAATCAAACACCTCAATACAAAACCTGATATCCTGAATCTGTTAGAAAAGAAAGTAGGGAATATCCTTAAACTCATTGGCCCAGGGGAAGACTTTCTGCACAGAACACCATTAGCACCATCATTAAGATCAACAGTTAATAAATGTGACCTCGTGAAACTGAACATCTTCTATACATTTATTTATCCATCTATCTCTCTATCTATCAATCTATACTGTCTTTTGAGCAAAACATTAAGCCTGGCGAAGACAAGAGAAAAGAGAAGAGAAGGCAAGAAAAAAGGAAAAACAAAAGACTTATCAACTGCCTATCTGATAAAGGGCTTATATCCAAAATACATAAAAACCAAGAAAGAATACATATCAAGCAAACAAACCAATGAAAAATGGGGTAAATTTCTAAACAGAATTTTCAAAAGACATATCAGACACCTGAGAAACACTTAAATATTCAACATCCTAAGACATCAGGAAAATACAAATCAAAGCTACTTTTGAGATTTTATTTTACACCCTACAATATATGTAAGATAAAAACAAACAAACAAAAACTAGTGACAGCACATGCTGCTAAGAATTTAGAGTAGGGGAAACAGTCATGTATTGTTCTCCTACTGCCTGGGGGCTCTTTCCCACCAGCCTACTAAAACAGGAGTGGAAGAAGAAGAGGCACAGAGCTTAGAAGGCCAGCAAGCACAATAGAGATCAGACACTTCTAGAACCAATTCAGGGAGCTAACTGAGCTTTAATTCCAGAGAGCAAAGCCTAAATATCCCTTGGGGAAAAGGTAGCGGAGGAGGGTGCTCCAAGGATATGTGTACATAATTGGTTAAAATTAGATACTTCAAGAATGTTTGATTTTCCTTAAACAGCACGCTCCTATCATATGAACAAGAACACAGTGCCTAATTATCTTATAGGCACAGGGATGGAAAAGCTAGCAGTAATCTGTGTCAAAGGCCATATATCAAATGTGGTTAGAGGCATTTATGTCTACATATGCTCTCCAGATGAAGTCAGTCAGTGAGCAAGAGTCCCTGCTGCTGAAAGGAAGTCCTGCACCTTAATGCTGAGTTGCAAATGGCTATTGAGACTGAGAGGACTAAAACCTCAAACAGCAGGGTCCTTCCAACAGACATCCATTGCCAGTAGGAGGGCAAACTTTTACCATGAGGAACAGTGTGGCAATTCCTCAGGAATATGACAATAGATATATCTTAAAATCCAGCTATACTACTCCTGGGTAAATACTCCAAGGATGCTCAAGTCTCCTTTTGAGACAGTCAAACTGGTTCACTGATGCTCTAATTACAATTCCCAGAAATTGGAAAATATAGTGATGTAATCTAACAAAAGAAAGGACTTAAATGTGGTATATTTGCACAATGAAGTTTTATTCAACTATTAAAAAATGAAATACTAAAATTCTCAGGTAAATAAATGCAACTGTAAGAAGAAGTCATCCCAAGTGAATCATTTCATATCCATAAAGACATAAATGTTATGCATTTACTTTTCTGTAAATATTAGCTGTTAAGTCAATGATAATCAGCCTATAATTCATATCACCATAAAGAGTAGGTATGGAGAAAAGGACTAGAGTCTAAAAATTGATCTCATAGGGGAAAAGAAATAGAATACATAGTTGTGGATGGATGGAAAGGTGCTCCATTGGGAGGGTTAAATGTAGAGAGAGGAATGTAGGAGGAAGATAAGGAAGAGAATTAGTGGAGATAGGTAGACTTAAAATTAAGAGCAATTTGAGGAATAATATGGAAATCTATCACAGTAAAACCAATCCATGAGCTGGAACCAATCCTGGGCACTACTTGGATGAGAATGAAATTGAGAAATTATATTCCAAGCACCTAATTAAAACCAAATACTGCTGTCCTACAAAGGAAAAAAAAGTCAGGGGCAATAAAATGTCTCCTAATGACATTCTCCTATAGTCGTAGATCAGTGCCTTGAACAGCCATATCAGAGTAGCTTTCCTCTACAGTAGCTGGTAACAAACACAGAGATTTATAGGCAAATCAAACATCAGGCAGAGTACGACAGACCTCAGGACACCCAGCCCTTCATGGAATGTCTGCACCAAATATCTAACCTGATGGCTTGAGAAAGGGCAGGTGCAAAGAGTGTGAGAACCAAAGAGGAAGGAAGACGCCAAGGCAGCAATCCCTTCTAAATCAACATGCTCAAAGCTCATATGAATTCATAGAGACGGGAGTGTCATGTGCAGGATATGCACAGGTCTGTGCCAGGGGGCACTTATATTATGACTTCCAGTTTAATGGTTTTTATGGGATTCCTGAGTGTCTCTGTGCCTTTGCTTGAATTGTTTTCCAACTGTGTGTTTCATCTGCTTCCAATGTACTGGGTTTTGTTTTATCTATTTTATTTTATTATCTCATAAACCCTTTTGTTTTCTACTAAGAGTCAAAACGTGTGTGTATATGATTGGAAAAGTGTTGGAGAGAAAGTGCGAGATTTAGACAGAGGGTAAACCATAATCAAGATATATTATGTGAGAAAAAAATTAAACAATTGCCAATAAGAGGAAAATTAGATGAGACACAGAAAAGAAGAATATTCCTTTCCCTACAAGTCCTCATTCTATTTCTTTTTACTCAGTTAGTTCCTTGTGTGAATAGTTTTATTTAGATTCAAATAATATGCTTAGGTAATAGACTTCAGTGAACATAACTTTAGATTATCTTCAGTTCCAGAGACTGAATGTTAACAATTGATAAGTTGGTCACTTACCAATCTGTACAATAAGAACCCAAAATGATTGAAGAAACAATTTACAAAACAGATAATTTTATACCCATTATACGCCTGACTAAGGATATCTGTCTATGAATACAAATAACTAAAAAAAAAAATAAAGTTTAAACTTAAGAATAAGTAGTGATATACAATAGAAAAGACTCAGAAAAAACGTGAATACTAAGAAATACTTTCAGATAATGGGATAATCTTCTCTTTAAATTCAGGCTTTGTTGTACATTATAGCAAATGCTCAGTGAGTTAAAGATTTTTATAGTTAGCATACTATCACATATAATATCTGAATCTTGAGATCACATTTTTGTTCAATTTTGTGTTTCTGTTGTATGAATATTTTTTATTGTTCTGTCATCTTCACTTTTACCCCCTATGATTTTTGTTGACTATAAAATTATTTATGTTAACATTCATGATTTCCTCCTTAAATCTGACCTATACAGTCACTAATGTATCATTCAGTTTAGCTTATACATTATTATAATTTTATTAAAATATTTTACTAAAATAATAAAAATAGCTAATGAAACTAAACAGGGAACTCTCAAAAGAAGAAATGTGAATGGCTTATAAAAATCAATGTACCTATTGTACCCATCAGGGGGATGCAAACCAAAGATGCTATGAGATTTTATCTTATTAGTAATAACGATATCTAAATAATGATTCTTGTCTTAGGTGAGGGAAAAGAGAAACTTTTATTTATTGTTGGTGTGAGTGAATATTTCTATTTAAATGTAATTTATTTATTTTTATATTAATCACAAGTTAGGTACTTTGTATCCCAGGCGTAATCCCCTCCCTCAATCCATCCCAATCTCCCCACCCCTCCATCATCTCCTCCCTGGCCCCCTCCAAGTCAACTGATGGGGGAGGACCTCCTCCCCTTCCATCCGACCCTAGTTTATCTTGTCTCCTCATAGCTGGCTGCAATGTCCTCTTCTGGGATCTAGTTAGGCTGTTACTCCCAGAATTGTGTGGGAGAAGGTCAAAGAGTCAGCCATTGAGTTCATGACAGAAATAGTCCCTGTTCGCCTTACTAGGGTCTCCAGTTGGATAATGAGCTAGCATGGGCCACATCTGAGCGGGGGGTGGGGGAGGGGTTCTAGGTTATATCCACACACAGTCCTTGGTTGGAGAAACTGTCTCATAAAGATCCCTGTGCCTTGATCTATTTGGTCTTTGTGGGCTTGTTCTCCCCAAGGCTTACTAACTTCCCCTATTTTCATTATTATTCTCAGCCCTCTGCCGAAGGCTTGGATGTGAGTCTTAATATCTGCTTTGATACATTGCTATATTGATTCTTTCAGAGGCCCTCTTTGTTATGCTCCTGTCCTGTTGCTTGTTTTCTCCTACATTCAATGTCCATCCCATTTGTCCATCTAAAGGAGCATTGATCATACAAACCTAGGTTCTCCTTTTTGTTGATCTTCCCTAGGTGTATAGATTTCAGCATGACCTTCCTATCCTATAGATCTATACAA
>JAQQSO010003721.1:0-13348 GCA_028658305.1 Pachyuromys duprasi | reverse complement strand
CCCAACCTGTGATTGAGATAAAAATAAATAAATTAAAAAAAAAAGAAAAAAAAAAAAAAAAAGAAAATTCCAAACATATTTCAAGAATGTGGAGACATTTTTCCCCTGATTGTGAAATAATTTTAATATAGATGACATTGTTGGATCAAGCATTCTATGTCCTAACTAAAATTTTTTGTTTGCTCTATCACTACATAAATTATAAATGTTAAAAGTCCCAATTTATAAATATTGATTTCTCTATTTAGCTTTCTGTTTTCTTAACTTTGGGACACATATTTTTTTTCAGATTAACCAACACATTTTTTTTTCAGATTAATTGTTTCTTTTGCAGCTTTATTGTGGTGTAATTAACAAGGCACAAGCAGAATATATTTAATGTATAAGACTTTATAATTGTTGAAATGTCTTTTCTCATTTCTAGATACGCACTGGTCTCTCTAGTTTCTGGAATATTGTTCTTTGTAAAAGCCTTTTTGAGATTCATTCATGTTGTTTCACCTACTAGTAGTTTATTCATTTTGTTAATGGGATGTATTTCATAAATACTGCAACTTACTTAATTATCCACCTGCTGATAGACGTTTGAGTTATTTTCTAATTTGAAATATAAATTCAAATAAAATGACTAGAGACAGTCTAGAAAAACTCTGTGTGTCTCTTGGGGGTTACACAGAAAGGGATTGGAATGGTGACTTAACTTGTTTCAACACTTCCAAATTCATGAGGCTTTAGGTTTAAACTGTAATTTTTTCCCTTAAATGTTTATATAATTTCACATCCTTACCAACACTTATCAGAATTCTAGATTTTTTTCTTTTGTTTCCCAATAATTAGTGGTTGGTCTTTATGTTTGGCTTTCATGGTGGCTGTGTTATAAAATGTCATTGTGGTTCTAATCCTAATAACTGACTGCTGTTACCAAGCATCTTCTAAAGAATCCATTTGACATCTATGTATATTCTTTGGTAAAGAGTCTGTGTAAAACTTTTGTCTACTTTTTAATTGAGGAACATATCTTTTATAATTGAGGGTGGGGAGTTTTCATACATGCAACATAAAATCCTTTGTGAGATACACATTTTGCAAATACTCTTTTAGAGTATAATACTTTCTATGGCTTGCTTTCCTGCTGACAAATAAGAGATTTCAATTTTGATCATTTCCCACTGATGGTTTTTTGTTTATAGTTTATTTTCTTTGGGACACATTTAAGAAATTTTTGCCAAACCCAAAGACATTGAGGTTTCTTTTTTGTTGTTGTTTTGTTTTGTTTCACATTTTCTCCAAAAGTTTATAGTTCAGTGCTTGAATTTAGGTCTGATATACTTGAAGTTTCTTTTTGTATGTGATATGAAGAAAGAGTCAACATTCATTTCTCCTTACGTAGCAATTGTTCTGGGGAGCATTGGCTTCTCTTCCAGAGGAGCCGGATTCCCAGAACCCTCACAGCAGCTTCCTGTGATCTGACACCCTCCAGGAGAACTGACACCCTCTTCTGGTCTCTGCAGGTACTGCACACAAGTGGCACACAAACACACATGCAGGCAAAACACTAACACACATAACATAACAAAATAATTAAAATGAGTTTTTTTTTAAATTTGCCAATTTGTGTGCATAGAGCTGCTAACATGTCCATGAAATATATATCTGGGGGAGGTGTAAGTCCAGGCCTCACTGGGTAGACCAGAATGGCCTTCATCAGGCACTCCTGCCTCGCAAGTTCTGAAATGAGAGATGTGTGTCCCAACACCCAGTTCTGAACTGCGTTTTTATGTTTCTCCTTGTGTCTTTTTGCTTCCTTCTTCTTTATGTGACTTGAAGACTTTTTATTTTATTTAAAAATCGTTTATTTTCATTGTCTTTGTTAGTTCGATTTTTCTATTGCATTTGTTTCTGTTCCTGTGTTTGTACTTTCTTCTGCCTACTTACTTTAGCCTTCGTTTGCTTTTCTTTTCTTTTAGGCTGTCAAATAAGGGGTCAGCAAATGTTTTCATGAAAGTTGATAGCCATAGCTCTGATCAACTTAACTGTTATTCCATGAAAGCAAGCACAACTAATTCACAAGTGGGTGAACATGAACTTTAATAGACAAAAAAGAGACATTGACCTGGCTCACCTACTATAATTCGGAACCCCTTTCAGCATGCTTTAAAACCTTTGTTCTTTTCTAGTATAGGCACTCAGGACTATAAATTTTCCTCTAAATTTTGTTTTAGATGCATTCCAAAGATTTCAATATGTCAAATTTTAAATTTTAATCTAGTCCAGAATATTTTCTATAGTTAAACTTGTTTCTTAATTGACTGACAGAATATTTTTAAATGTACCATTTTGTTTCTAAATATCTGGGGATTTTTCCAGATATCTTGATATGACTGAGCTCTAGTTTAAGCCTGTTCTGGTTGCAGAATATGTTTGGCATGATTTGAATTCTCTTAAATACATTGGGATTTGTTTTATGACCAAGAATATAAATTTGTTAGAATTTTTATGACCCATATTCTAGTTTACCTTGGTAAATGTGCCAAGGGCACCTGAAATGAATCTCTCTACTCTGCTCTCATTGAGTGGTATGCTCTATAAATGTCAATTAGATACTTGATTGATAGTGTCATTCAATTCATCTATGTCATTCTTGATTTTATGTCCATGTTTCTTATCAATTACTAAAAGGGTTATAAAATACCAAACTATAATAACTGATCTATTTGGTTTTTTCTGATTCTAAGAATATTTGATTCACTTACGTGAAAAGATTTTCTTTTCAATGTGTGGGTGCCATTGTTATTGCCTATTGCTTCAATTATTTCTTTTTCCATAAAAAAAATGATCCCACTTATCCCTGATACTATTGTTTGCTTCTTCCATTTGGCATCATGTAAAATAGCCATTACCTCTTTCTTTTGATTATTGTTAACTATGACATATAGTTTTCTAAATTTGCTTTAAATTATGTTTTATGATTCTGCTTTCTCCTAATCACAGTTTTACCTCTTAGTTAGCTGACCCTCTTTTTTTAAGGTGACTGACTTCTTACTATTTTGTAGTATACAACCTTAATTTGCTTCAGCCTTCAAAAAACATTATCACTTCAGTAACATTTACTTTACAGATAATGTAATAGTGTTTCTCTTCCCTTTCTGGGCTTGGTAGTATTTTACATCTGTATGTTAAAAAACACCTCCATATCATTTTATTACTTTAAAATTGACAATCAATTACCCTTTAAAATAAGAAAAGCTCTTTTCATCTTACCCACACAGTTTTTCATTTTCTACACTCTTCATCACCTCTTGTGGATTTGGATTTTATAGATTGCCTGGAGGACTCTTATACAGTGGTGATGATGAGCATCTTTCTGCTTTTGCTGGGATGATGACACCTTTCCGTTTACATTAGTGATGATGACATCTTTCTGCTTTTGTGTGCTGATGTAAGCATTTGGACTTCCTTTTGAAAGTAAGTTATTGCAGGGTATATAATTCTAAACTGACTTTTTCTTTCATTTCAATACTTAAAAAAGAGCAAGTTACTGCATTTTAGATTGAATTGTTTCCACTAAGAAGTCTATTCCAGTTTAATTTGAGTTCTTTGTAGGTAATGAGCCTTTTGTCTCTTGCTATTTTAAAGATGTTCCCCTGCATTGATTCCCAGGACCACACAAAGAGGACATTCTTTGTTATTGGATCTGAATACTTGATTTTATGCAGGGTGGTATAGTTTTCTTCATGTTCTCTGGATTTGTGGTTCATTAAGATTCTTGAAACAGTGACCTGGCTATTTTTCTTAATCAAAGTTAATGAGGGGTATTTTTTATTTTTTTCTCAGATATTTCCTTCAGGGACTCCAGCCATATGTGTGACAGGCTTTTCCATGTCATTCCACCCCATGGCAGTACCCCGAGTCTGTTCAGCTCTGGCGTTGCTGTGAGCGTTGTAAGCAGCAGGTGTGTGCTTACATCTTCGGGTATTATTGCCTTCTCTTCTGCAGTCTTACCTACTGCTCATCTCACCTCTTCAAGCTCAATTTACAAATAAATGTGTTCTACCTCAGTTTATCTCCTAGGACTTTTTTAAATATAGAAGAAGGAAGAGAAACTGGAGGAGGAAGAAGGAGGAATAAAAAAAGAAGAAAGAAGAGGAGGTGGAGAAAGAGAAGAAATAATTACTCTTAGTACTCATACAAAAGCATGCTCCAACTGGTTGTCTGAGCATGTGCATTTGAGTGGCGTGTTCAGACTGAGCAAGTATGTTTGGGAATGTATGTGTACATATGTATGTAGATATATATTTATGCATGTGGCAACAATTACAAGAAGAGGTCATGAATCTGAAACAGCAAAGAGAGGCACATGAAAGGCTTTGGAAGGAAGAAAGGGAGGGAAGAAATTATATAACTGTATTAATCTCAGAAATGAAACAAAAATGAGAAAGAGGGAGAAGTAAAAATAAAGAAAAAATAGCGATTTAAAAAGCAAGCTCCAGGATGGACCTGGCTTACAGGCCTTTTCTAAAATCCTTATTCTTCTTAAACACACGATGTGATTTATATATATATAATATATATATATATATATATAATATATATATATATATATATATCTTCACACCTTGGTAGTGGGGTTGAAGCTCAAACCCAGAGCTTTTCTTGCATGCTGGATGAACCGGCTACACCCAGTGGAGACAGATCTCTAATGAACTTGATAGTTCACTCTGTCGTCCGTTGTTTCTGTGTCTGTGTATATAGATTGCCTTATTCGAGGATTTCCTCATTGTGGTCTGATTGATTGATTGATCCACTGATTCTTAATTGTGCCCTTGTTTTCCTTATTACTTAAATACAAGATAATTTGGAGGTTGAGCTGCCAAAAACGTAATTCTTCCTTTGCTTTGTACTTAATATTTCTTTAATGTTCTTAAGCACTTTGTGGAGACTCAGTTAAGTTATTTGGGAAGAGCTTGATCCTTTTGAGGCCTTCTCTCTCTTTCCGGCAGAACCAGGTAGCTTAAGCAAGAGACAGTTTGGATGTAGCAAGGAAGAAATAACTAAATATTTTACAAGCTGAGTGTTTTATTCCATCCTGTGTATTGTAATGTTTTTACTCTATCCGGCAAGAACATAATCTAATTCTGACTTCTTGTGATCAAGACTCAGTCCCTCCACTCCTGTCAGCTCTTCCATTTGTAGGCATATGCAGACCACTACTATGCTAGTTCTCTGAGGAGAAACCCCTAGGACACTCTCAAACTCTCTTGCCACACAGCTCTCTCATTTTTGTGCTATTCCAGTTTCCTTAGGATTCTTCTAAATATATCAGTTGTCTTGCTGACTCCAAAGTCTGAGCTCTACCTCCTCAACTCCAGAAAACTTCTGCAATCTGTAAGAACTTCATCTCCCTACAACTAGAAATGCCTGTGTGACAGGAGCTGGCCATCCATGACACCTGTCCTTCAACACTTCTCCTCACTCAAGGTCAATATCCGGCACTGCCTGTTGTCCAGTGTCTGAAAACTATGATTTTTGTACCTCTCCCCTTTTGTTTAAGAAGAATGCTATGTCTGATCTATTTCACTCCATCCTGGTCAGTGGCAAAGTCCTGCTTCATGTATTCTGAAATAGAGATGGAAACAGCCTGCACCGACGCACATACTTCCATAGTTCCCCACTATGTTTTATTCATGCATCTCTTTGACTTTTCTTTTTAAAAATTTAGAAAAGATTGCCTGGCTGTTGATATTATGGGTAATATTTCCAGCACTTTAAAAGTTGAATGAGTGATACAATTTTATAAATTGAAATGCGACCTCCTTCATAGATAATTCTATCACACTATTCACAAATATTTTGTCATTCAACAAATGAATAAAATATACAAGTAGGTTATGGAATATGGAAAGTCACGACAGATTGTGCCTCAATGCAGGCTGCTTCTTACTCTGTGCTTAGACCTTCTGGAAACAACTCTCTCTCTCTCTGTTGTCATTAAAGGCACAATTGAAAAGCTTGAGAAGACATGCCTCATGTCCTTCCATGTCTCACCAGACAGCTAGCCCTATTTACACTTTCATGACTACTACCACAGCAGCCACCCACCAGAGAGACCTACCCTAATCCTTTTGAAGCTTCCTTGCACAGCCTCTAATGTCCAGAATCTAACATGGCTAGAGGAAGTCCTGTTGTGTTTAGGGACATGACTAATATCTCAGCCTCGGGACATGACTAATATCTCAGCCTCAAAGAGCTGTTATCTTACTCAGGTTTCATTTTTCTGTAAGAAATAGAGCTCTAGTGTCAAACACTAGACTGAACTTGACTGCCAGTTCCTGACACAATCCTTGTTCTAGAAAACATGTGTGATTGTACTGTGCCCTGCCCAGCCATGCTTGGAAAGATGTCCAGATCTTGCATGCATGTACACGGCTGGATGACCCTTCAGAACACTGAGATCTAAGCAATACATATTACCTTTACTTCTTTAGGTCATATTTAACCTGATTCACCAACTAACTAAAGTAGCTTTCATTTTAAAGAGGCATCTATGCCTCATTAAGGTGTACTTAAATATCTGGAACTTCTGGAGTGTTCAAAAATGATGTCTCTGTTTCTTTTCTATGGTCCTAGTGCCTACAGTTCTTATTCAATGTCACATCTGTGGCTCTGAGTTCTTCCTCACTGTGTTCCACTAACTGATAGAGGTCACATTAGACCCACTTTTGTTACTGGTGTCTAGGCTTCTCTGTCATACTTCTTTGGAGCCTGAATGAGGACCTATGTCAGTATCTATGACCTCCATAGAAATCACAAAATCGTTTTGAAATTTCCATTCTGAAAAAAAAAAAAGAAATTTCCATTCTGTGGCTTTGCCTCCTCTAGGAGGCATTTAATATCATGAAACAAAATAACATGAAACAAATAATAACATGAAACAAAAAGCCATTTGCATATACCTGAAGATAGATGGAATAGACAGAAAAAAAATGCATTCAACTTTGTGCAAAACAGACATCAAACCAGAGTGAAATATGCAAGAGATCGGGAAGAGAAAGCAGAAAAATGGGGCAATCTGAGCCTGGATCTGATGTATCTGAAGAAAGAGAGAGAAGTGCCAAAGAATAGAGGGCAGTCTTTAAAGAACCTTGGCAAAGCCATTGGAGAGTCCAAGCAATGCAGCAGACTAGTTCTGCCTCTTGCTCTATTGAGCTGCCTAGGTGCCCACCCCACACTCAATCTTGATATGGGGGAGCCTTCAGGGAGGACTGCCTTTGTGCCAGTACAGTGCAGAGTCCCACAGACTCCTCATAAGGAACCTGAAAATTGTCCACAGCCTCTAAATTATATCTCTGCTAATCAAGAAAACAGATGGGGAAGCATCTGTACTGTTGCCTCCTGTTGATTTATAGCTGCTACGGTCACCAAAAGGCAAACTCACTGCTTCTTCTATGAGCCACCAGTGCCAATGGTAACATGTGACATTACAAAGACTTCCCTCCGTGTCTATTGTACTTGGCAAACAATACTTACCATACATACTTCTTTGCTCTGAAACAAATTGCAGAAAACTATACCTTCGCAATGTTTTAATGAAGGTTCCGAAATGTACTTCCAGGCACATTCTCATTAGAATAGAGTGGTATCTACTCTCATATGCATGATAGCTATGAATTTCTATGTTGCCTAGAAATGAGAGGTATTGGAGCAATAAACCTTGTAGTGATGGGAAGACATGAGTTCTGTGTATGCTTGAATGAAAAACTAGGTCGAGTGATACAGATCCTTGAAGGTGCTATAATGCCTGAATATTTGTGTTCCACCCAAACTCGATTTTAATCTTCTTCCTCCAAACTGATAGAATCAAGAGGTGTGGATTTTAGGAGACAATCAGGTGATGGGAGCAAAGACTAAATAAAATCAGATAACTACCCTCATAAAGACACCCCAGAGAGTTGGCTAGCCCCTTTATCATGTGAGATCACAAGAAGGCACCATCTCAGAAGAAAAGAGTAAAAAAGCCCTCACCAGACACTAAATCTGCTAGTGGCTTGAGCTTGGATTTCCCAGCTTTAAAGAATAAATAATGTTGTTTACAAACTAGTCTGTTTCTGATATTTTCTTTTGCAACTGCAGCTCAAGTGGACTAAAACTGATTTAGCCCAATGGACTTTCCAGTCTGTACCAAGAATTAAGGCAGCCAAAGTGGCGGGAACCAAACCAGCCAGAGGACAGGCATCCATCCTTGCACTTCTTAAGAAAAATCTCTCATGTACTCCAGAGAACCTAGATTCTGTAACTTATTAGGTAAACCGAGGCAGAGGAGTGAAGCTGAAAGCAAACGGCACTCTTTCTGTACATCTGCCCTCCTGGAGTGTTCTGCCACAGTTCTGGCTCTTTAGGTGGCACCGTTGCTAATCTACCATGCAAAAAAGCATCACTGAAGACTTAACTTGTGTCCACTTCCAATGCTAAGCCCTGCCTCCTGGTCATCCAAATGCTTTAGTAACACCTTTCCATCTTTCAAGTCTCTCTGATTCTCCAGCTGTCCTCCGCCTACAACTGGGCTCTCCTAAGGTGAAGGGTAGAGACGGCAGGGACACACCTGCTCATACAGATTAGCCCAGGCTCTCACCAGCTCCTGGCAAAGGCCACAGGGCAGAATTGATTAAATAATTTCCAAGGAATACTTCTCAGTGGTACACCTCACAAGCATTTTAACAACCTTCAGAAGTCACAGCAGAATGTATTCGAGACTAGGTCTCCTACTTATTTAATTGGTTCCTGTATACATATATGCCCACTGGAAGTCCTCCTACCTGGTGCCAACCCTTCCACTGGGCATTTAGATTACAAGACCAAAGACAAACAAGGCATTGTTAAGCAGTCTTGGAGTTCAATTCTAGGGAAGTGGAAATGGAAAGGGAAATGAAGTTTGTGGGTACTCTCAATTAAAGAGATAATTGAGAGTCTTGAAACTCAAGCATCTTTGAGGTTATGTGTTAGGCAGGGTCAACTACATAACTTGTGTAACTGAGGATGGGGACTCTTGCCACATAAAAATGTGGAGTCTCCTTTTTCAGAAGCAAAAACAGCTCTTAATTTCCTTACTCTGTCTCCTTGTCTCTCTGGACATTTACCAAGGCCCTCTAGCCAAAGTCAGGAGCCAGCAGATATCTGCTTCTTGCTAGGATGGAACTGCCTGAGGAAGGCTTGGAAATGAGGGCCAAATCTTCTGACGTTTTGATCCCCACCATGAGATTCGCTACCACCTCCTGAGCTCCCTACCAAGCAAAGAAAGTGGAGGAAGCAAAGGAGAGTAAACACTCAAGAATCCAGCCCTGGTGATTTAGTAAAAGGGTCGGCCCCCACTGCAGGTGCCATCGTCGCCTACATGACTTCATGGCAAAGATGGGTGTGAGGGTAGCTTTATTTAGACTGGCTCATTAACAACTGCAGAGCTTCGAACCCAAAGTGTACTATGTGCTCTCGGAGCACAGCCTTTTGCTGCTATACCGCTCCCATGACCATGAAACTGGCTCTGAGGCTGGACACTGGGTTGGATCTCGTGAAGAAAGATGAGTGAAATTCTATTCCCACTGGATCCCTATGACAGGCAAGAAATGTTTGAGTATTCTGAAGACTTGAAGAAAGCTTTGAAAGAGGACATAGATCAGCCTAATTGTATAAACTTTTATTAGAAGAAGTGGAGGAGGGGAAACCTTCCAGAAGAAGGAATTGCATGTGGAAAGGTCTCCAAAGAAGCTGAGTGCCTCTGGGGAAGTTTCAACTGCTTTAACTCAAGGCAACTGTAGAACAGAAGGGGCAGCTGAGAATGAGACACAAAAGGAAAATGAATTAGACCACAAAGGACCATGAAAAACATGCTGTGAGATTGTTTGAATATATTCCAAAAATAAGAGAGGTGAATACTATGATACTCTGAGATTAAGATTATGAGCAAATTTCACTGTGGAAAGACCACTGTATCACACACGCAGGTGGATGATAAATGATCAGGGTGGGTGGCAAGGTAACCAATGTAAAACTCCAGGCAAATAATCTGGTAAAAGGAAACTGTCAATAGGGTTGGAGAGATAACAAGAAAGCAAGGTTACCTGACCTCATAGGCAACAAGGAAGAGAAAGGAGAAATGTCAAACCATGAATCAGGGTAGTTTTTCCTGGACCAAGGACCACAAAGAAGAAAAGGAATGGCTGAATTTTTCCATTCTTGGGGGAACTGCTCAGAAGACAAGCTGTGGGGATAAAGGACATCATCATCATCATCAAGATAAAAGACACTGGGCATAGAGGGAGGGGTAAGTGCCAGGCTCGTGGGGCTCAGCATTTCCAACATACCTTTGGTAATGGTTGGGAGTGGGATTGTGTTTCTTTCCCTAAAAGATGCTGGTGTCCAATCCCTCAGGTCCTATGAATGTGACTTAATTTGAAAATAAAGTTTTTGCAGCAAGACAGTTAAGATGAAGTCATTAGAGTAGCTCCAAATCACGTGTAAACGTGTCCTAGCAAAACCAGAAAACTCTAGCACAAATACAGACTGCATATAGGTAGAAGGCTGTGTAAAGAGGCAGGTGGAGATAGGGTGATACAGCCACAAGTGAAGGAATGCTGCCAGCAAACCACCAGATGCAGGACAGTCCCAGAAATTAGCATCCTAAGGAAGCAGTGCAGGCATGATGTCTTCCCAAAAATACAACACCACTCAGAGATGTACACTTCTCACCCAGAGAAACCCAGAGAGCTACAGTCTCTCAGGATGAGAAACACCATCACGGGGCCTTTTAAGGCAATGCTGGGGTCACACAGCCTAAAGAGACCACACTACAAAACTGCTTTAAAAAAATCAATGGGGGAGATCCAAGATGGCTGACACGAGAGGACACTGTGTCTGAGGAGTAGGACAGCAGTAACAGAGCAGCGACCAGGAGACTGAACTCTGGGACCTAAAACACCAGCATTTGTGATTGCCAGGTGAGCGGAACTCCTACGGTAAGGAAATCAAGTGGGAAAACCCAGATATTCTCCGGAAAAACTCTGGGTGACCAGAAGCACACAGCCCTGATCTGAACGAGCAGCCTCCCTGGGCACCAGCAGCCGCCATACTAGACTGGATCACACAGTCTCCAGGCCAGACTGAGAAGACCCCGGTACCGTTTCAGACCGGCCTGCATCCCGCGGGCACACACTGCTCGGCTCCATCAGCAACCACCCCAGTCCATGTGTGTGTCAAGGACCAGTATGAGAGGGCCTAGGGTACCCTTTCCGACCGGCCTGCATCCAGCGGGCACACAGCGCTCGGCCCTGCGGGCAACCACACCAAACCGTGAGTGCGCCAGCCGCCACTCTGGATGGGGTCACACAGTATCAGGTCCAGACTGAGGTGCCCCCAAATACCATTGCAGACCGTGGAACATAGCCCCTGGCCCAGAAGGAGGAGCCAAGTCTCCAGTCCAGAGGAGAGCTTGGAGCCTCCAGAGCAGAGCAGTGCCCCCAGCGGACATCTCAAACCGGAACACTCAGCCTCTGGCACAGAGTGAGGAGCCAAACCTCCAGACCAAAGGGGTGGCCAGCCTGCGATGCTCACAGCTTCTAGCACAGAGCACGAAGCCGGGCACACAGATCCCACAACAGAGTTCAACTGAGGCAACAACACACACTAACAAACCACTGGAACTCCCTGATCTACGTGAGAATACTCCTGACAAAAGAGATTGACAGGTCCAGTCTGAAGTTCAGCCTTAAAGCACAAACAGCTCCTTGATTATATATAAACAAATGGCCAAAGGTAGACGTAAGAACTCACCCAACAAAAATCAGGACACCATGGCCCCACCAGAAACACCCAAAAGCAATGGAGATTTTAATTTAGCGGAGACACAGGAAAATTATATTGAAGCTATGATTATGCAGATATTGGAGAAACAAAAAGACAGACAAAAAGAGGAAATGAACAAGGCCCTCAAAGAAATTCAGAAGAATATAACTGCCCACATACAGGAACAATTAAAGATATACAGAGAGGAAACAAAGAAAAAACTAGGAGGCACAGTCAATCAGATGAAGGAAATGATACAAAGCATGAAAACAGAATTAGAATCTATAAAGAAGACACAAAGGGAGAATAACCTGGAACTGGAGAACTTAGAGAAAAGATCAGGAACCACAAAGGTAAGCATCACCAATAGAATACAAGAGATGGAAGAGAGAATCTCGGGAGCTGAAGATACACTGGCTGAAATGGTTTCCAAACTCAAGGAAAAAATAAAATCAGAAAAGTCCCAAACATAAAACATCCAAGAAATCAAGGATGCCATGAAAAGACGAAACCTAAGAATAATTGGAATAGATGAAAAAGAAGACTCCAGGCTCCAAGGACTGGAAAATATTTTTAAGAAAATCATAGAAGAAAATTTTCCCAACTTAAAAAAAGAATTGTCCATAAACATACAGGAAGCCTACAGAACACCAAATAGACTAGACCAGAAAAGAAATACCTCTCATCAATCATAGTCAAAACAATAAATCTACAAAACAAAGAAAAATATTAAAGGCAGCAAAAAAAAAGGGTCAAGTAACATATGAAGGTAGACCGATCAGAATCACACCAGACTTCTCATCAGAAACTATGAAAGCCAGAAGGGCCTGGGCAGAAGTCATGCAGTCTTTAAGGGAACACAGATGCCAACCAAACCCAGCAAAGTTTTCAATCAACATAGATGGAGAAAACAAAATTTTCCATGACAAAACAAAATTTAAGCAATATCTACACAGCAACCCAGCCCTACGGAAGGTACTAGAAGGAAAACTTCAGTCCAACGGAAACAAATACAGCAAAGAAAATATAGGATAAAGATAATTTCCCAATGACAACAACAACAAAAAAAAGAAATGAATCACAGTAAGACCACCAACTCCACAATAAAAGGAAGTAACAGTTGTTGGTCACTGTTAGCTATCAACATCAATGAACTCAACTCTCCAATAAAAAGACACATACTAACAGAATGGCTGCAGAAACATGATCCAACATTCTGCTGCATGCAAGAAATACACCTATGTAACAAAGATAAACACTACCTCAGAGTAAAGGGCTGGAAAAATATTTTCTAAGCAAATGGACCCAGAAAACAATCTGGGGTAGCAATCCTAGTATCTAATAAAATAGACTTTCAACCAAAGTTAATCAAGAAAGATGAGGAGGGGCACTTCCTTCTCATCAAAGGAAAATTCCAACAGGAGGACATCACAATTTTGAACATTTATGCCCCAAATACAAGACCACCTACATATGTAAATCAAACATTATTAAAACTGAAATCACACATTGATCC
>JAQQSO010003720.1:0-13348 GCA_028658305.1 Pachyuromys duprasi | reverse complement strand
TTTCATATAGGTCTTTCACTTGCTTGGTTAGAGTCACCCCAAGGTACTTTATGTTATTAGTGGCTATTGTGAAGGGTGTTGTTTCCCTAATTTCCTTTTCGGCCCTTTTGTCTTTGGTGTACAGGAGGGCTTCTGATTTTTAATCTAGTCTGTTTATAATATAGATTTAGATGACAGCCATACATAAATATGTGTATATATGAAAATTGACACCTCACCTCAATTATAAAAATCCGTATTTTGAGAACTAATACTCTATTTCAAAATTATAAATACCTCATGTAAAGATAACAAGAACCCAATTCTTTTTTCTGTCTACTTATTCTTCTAGCACACATTACATCCTGAATGCAGCTTCCTCTCTCTCCTCCTCCTCCCTCCATTTTCTTTCCTCTACCTCCAATCTCGCTCTCTCAGATCAACCTGCTTCTTCACCTGTCCTCAGAAATGAACAGGCCTTCCAGGAACATCAAGCAAATAAGGCATAGCAAACTGCAGTATGATCAGGCACAAATTTTCCTATCAAGGTTGAATAAGGCTGCCACTAGGAGGAAAGGGGTCCTAAAGGCAGGCAAAAGAGTCAGAGACAGCCCCTGCTCCCACTGTTGGGAATCCCACAAGAACACTGAGCTACACAACCATAACATATATTCACAGGAGTGGGGTCAGACCCACACAGTCTCCCTGATCTCTGTGATCCAACTCTATTCCCAAACAGTTGATTCAGTGGGCTTTGTTCATGTGGTGTCTTGATCCCTCTGTCTCTTTCAATCATCCCCCTCCATCCTCCCTAGGACCCCCAAGCCTAATATTTCACTGTGAGACTCTGAATCTGTACCCATTAGTAGCTGAATGAAGTTTATCTGATGACCATTATGTTAGGCTCCTATCCCAGCACATCCTACAGGCATGACAAACTCTAGGTCAGCAGTTTTGTGCTGGGTTTCAAACCCTTCCAAATCATGCCTTTGCCTGAAGAACCCAATTCTTACATCAAAAGCAAAAAAGTATTCTTTTTTACTTTTAACTAATTACTTTATTTATTCACTTTACATCCTAACCATAGCCCCCCTCCATTCTCTCTTCCCAGTCCTCCTTCCCTTCCTGTTACCACTTTCCCAATTCCCTATTCCCCAGAAAAAGGGATCTCCCATCTACCCACCTATCACAGCTCATCAAATTGAATTAGGACTGAATACATCCTCTATCCCTGTGGCCTGGAAAGAACCCTGCCAGGGCAAGTGATCAAAAAGCAGGCAACATAGTCCATGTCAGAGAGAGCCCCTGCTACCTTTTCCAGGAAATCCACATAAAGTCTAGGTTCAGTCTGTGCATGGTCCTTGGTTGATGCTTCAGCATCTGCAAGCCCCTCTCAGCTCTGGTTAGTTGGCTCTGTTGGTCTTCTTGTAGAGCTCCTGTCACCTCCAGGTTCTTCTATCCTTCCCCCTACTTTTCCACAAGACTCCCTATACTTCACCCAATATTTGGCTGTGAGTCTCAACATCTGTTTTGATCAGTTGTTGCGTGGAGCTTCTCAGAGGAGAGCTCTGCTAGACTCCTGTCTGTGAGTTTAGCGGAATGTCGTTAATAATGACAGTGGTTGGCTCTCTCCCATGGGGTGGGTCTCAGGTTGGGCCAGGCATTGGTTGGACATTTCCTCAATCTCTCCTCTATCTTTATCCCTGCACATCTTGTAGTTTTATGGATGGGTTATTGCTCTCTTCTCTCCATGAGGAGTCCTGTCTAGTTAGAGGGTGTGTCTTCAGAATCCATGACCCCTGCTACTCGGAGTCTCAGCTACAGTTATTCCCATATCCTCCCAAAAGCCTACCCTGTCTTAGGTCTCTAGATTGTCTCAGATATACCTGCACCGTCAGTTTCTCTTCTCTCTGAAAGCCCTTTTTCCTCCCATCCCCATTCTCTTCTGGCCTGATACCCACTCTCACTTCCCTCTGAACTTCTTTTCCTACCCTGTTCCCTCTCTTCAACCACTTCTACTTTCTATATTATTTCCCCTTGTCAGTGAGACTTAAGCATCCTCCCTTGGGCCCTCTTGGTTACTAGCTTCTTTGGGTACAGTTATCCTGTACCAAATGGCTAATATCAGTTTATAAGTACATGTCACACATGTCTTTCTGGGTCTGGGTTATCTCACTGAGGATAATACTTTCTAGTTCTATCTATTTTCCCTGCAAATTGCATGAATTCCTTTGATTTGTAGCTGAATCGTATTCCATGGTGTAAATGTGCCATAATTTCTGTATCTATTCTTTAGTTGAGGGACATCTAGGTTGTTTTCAGTTTCTGGCTATTTATGAATAAAGCTGCTATGATCATAGTTGGGCAAATGTCCTTGTTGTGTGGTGGAGTGTATTTTGGGTATATACCCAGGAGTGGTATAGCTGGGTCTTGAAATAGAGCTATTCCCAATTTTCTGAGAAAGCCTGACCCTGACTTATCCCCAAGCTCAATACCAGGGCCAAGAAACAGAATCCCACCTACCCTTGAGCTTTCTACAGAAACCCACCTGTCCCTGAACACAAAAAACAGTCCATGAACAAGAAAACCCACCAATCCTTGAGCTCACCCAAGTTCAGAATTGAGATTCAACCAATCCTCCACCCTGGAAATCTCCACTCTGTAAAGCCCCCTCCCAAGAAACCCCATAGAAACCCTGCCTTCTGCTATGTTCCCTGCTGCTTCTTTCCTGAGCAGAGGCAGTCATCCTCCTGGCTTTTTCCCTCCCAATAAACCTTTCCTGTCAAGTTTGCTGTGTGGTGTGACTGTGGTATTTTTTGGCACTCTGGATTGCCAGGATCCCTCTAGGAGCAGAACAGTAACACTTTTGCATGAATAGAAATGTTACATTTCTGTGCAGGAGCAGAACTGTTACACTTTCACTGGGGGGAAATAGTCCCCCAGCCAGAGCAGAGCTGTAACACTTTCATTGAAGAAACCATTCCTTGTGAGAGCAGAATTGTTACACTTGGTTTGACCCCAGCAGTCTAAGCAGAGATGTAACACTTCTATAGGGGAAACCTTTCTCTTTGGGGCTGCAACACTTACACTCTGTCCTCTTGCTCAGCTACCTCTTTATAACAAGGCCACTGCTCACACCGCCCCATTAAAAACTTTCTTCCAGGGGACAGGAGCTCCACAAGGAGAGCAACAGAACTAAAAAACAAAAACAAAAAAACCAAAGCAAACAAACAAATAAACAACAACAACAAAAAACCTGTGCCCAGTGGTCTTTTCTGAGACTGACACTCCAACCAAGCACCATGCATGGATATAACCTAGAACCCCTGCACAGATGTAGCCTATGGCAGCTCAGTGTCCAAGTGGGTGCCTTAGTAAGGGGAACAGGTGCTATCTCTGACATAAACTCAGTGGCTGGCTCTTTGATCACCGTTCCCTGAGGGGGGAGCAGCCTTACCAGGCCACAGAGGAAAACAATGCAGCCACTCCTGATAAGAGTTGATAGGCTAGGGTCAGAGGGAAGGGAAGGAGGACTGGGGGAGGGGCATGGGAGAAGAGGGAGGGATGGCAGGATTGGGAGGGGACAAGGGAGGGGGCTAAAGCTGGGATACAAAGTGAATAAACTGTAATAAATTGAAAAAAAATAAGCTGAGACTCAGCCAATCTTTGGGCAGAGTGCAAGGAATGTTATGAAAGAAGGGGGAGACAGAAAGACCTGGAGGGGACAGGAGCTCCACAAGGAGAGCAACAGAACCAAAAAAATCTTGGCACAGGGGTCTTTTCTGAGACTGAAACTCCAACCAAGGACCATGTATGGAGATAACCTAGAACCCCTGCACAGATGTGACCCATGGCAGCTCATTCTTTAAGTGGCTTCCCTAGTAAAGGGGACTGGGACTGTCTCTTACATGCACTCAGTAGATGGCTCTTTGATCACCTCCCCCTGATGTGGGAGCAGCCTTACCAGGCCACAGAGGAAGACAACACAGCTAGTCTTGATGAGACCTGATAGGCTAGGGTCAGAGGGAAGGGGAGGAGGACTTCCCCTCACCATGCACTTGGTGAGAGGCATGGGAGAAGATAAGGGAGGAAGAGGATGAGGGAGAGGGCACACCTGGGATACAAAGGGAATAAACTGTAATTTATAAAAACAAATAAATTTTAAAAATAAAATAAAAACAGAAAAAAACTTCCTCCCAGTAATCAGCCCCATGCTGAACCCTGTTTCTGGGTCAACCCCCACCTCACCCCCACTCCATCTCACACCCAGTATTCCTGAGTGTTTCATGACCACCTTCCTCTTGCTCAAAATGACAGACTGAAATGAATCAGAACCACTAGTAATGGTTTAGACATTTTAATAAAATATCTGATTAGTTCCCCAGAAAGAAGGAAATTGGGTTTGATTTGAGGCTTAAGGATGGACCTCCAGCCGCTGAGACCCAGGTATTGTAAGTTTTCATCAGAATCTGGTGCTCACTCTCAAATTTTTTTTGTGTGTGTGTGTTTGAAAAACTGATGGTACTCTTCATTGTTTTTTATTGCTTGGATTATGTCCTCTGAAATTATGTTCTTCTTGCTCTGGTTGTGGGCCTCCTTGCTGGCCAGTTCAAGGATGTTGGAAGTCAAATATTCGAGCACACCAGAGAGAAAGACAGTGCAGAAGGGCTCAGGCATTGGGAGCAGTTTCCTTCTCACAGGGCTAACTGGAAATCTCAGTTCAGCTCTTGCAGAACGGGATATGTACCCCATTCATTTTTTCTCTTCCATTGTGTCTGATTTATTTGACTGGGCTGTCTCTCTGCTAAACTGGGTCTCTCAAGATTTCGGCTTTTACAGCCTCCAAGTATCCTATCTGCTGCTCATGATCAGAAAAGGCCGTTGTGACAACAGACTTTGTGGTGTCATCAGTGCCCACTGAGCCCTGTTCCACCCTCAGTCTAGAAATGCCCATGCTAGGGAACTGCTCCTTTTGCAGGGAAATTGCTTCAATACCACAGAAAAAATCTGTTTTTCAATTAAAACTATTCATCTCACTTTAGTAGACCATTCTCTCTTTTATGATTCTAGCATTGCCTTTGACATTTTGTATATCCTTTTATAAACTGTTGGTCACTTAAAGATCTGTTACAATTTGAACATGAAATGTTCCCCCACAGGCAGATGAGTAATGTTAGGGAATCCATTTAGTATACTTAGACCATGTTCATAGGTTTAAAAGATTTTCAATGAGTAAAATCAGGTTTTTGGCCCATGGCTTTGGCTTACTTATAGAAATACATCCCTCTGAATTAATTTCAGGGCAGTACTGCAGAAGGTCTTAATCTAAGAGGAGTCATCGTAGGTGTGAAGGGACTCTGGACAGCTCAAGCATGGCAAATATGGCTCTGGCAGGCCTTGCCTTTCTCCCCCATTTCCTCTGCCTTACTGAAAACTATTATATTACATTCATAAAGCTAGACACGAAGATTTTTTTCCTTTATTTCACCACTTCTTCCTCCTGAGGTTCAGCTATAAAACTATAAAAGTAATGAAGTCCTGCATTCAAAAGCCCCCTTTAGCTGCCCTAATCAACCTGTTCAATCAAAATTAAACACCTCATCCTGACACTGGTTTCTCCCTTGTACCTTTTGACTATGGACCATGTCTGTCTGTTCTCTATCCAGAGATAGTACTTTCTCCCCCGCCCCTCCCCAACCCCCTTTTCTGGGACAAATACCTCTTCCCCTCTCCCTAACCCTCTATCTCATGTCTTATTCCCTGTCCTCTGTCCCTTCGAGGCAAATAAATCTCATTTGTGCTGAGGACTTGGCTTTGGGGTACCCTGAGCTGATACAGATCCTTTTAAGGTGGATTAAACATGCCTTGTGATCAAGTAGTCACCATTTCACCATTTCTGTTTAGTGTATGAGGTGGACTTTGGATGTTGGACTTAGTTGATTTCCTATTGGCAAAACTTTACAGAGTTAATAGGTCTAGGGGGTGACATAAGTTCAGAGAAATAGTTGATAGTGTCAACTCTGCATTTCAATCGTGGGTCAAGTATAAATGAAAGCAGTGTGATCCATTCAACCATATATAAAAGACTAACTAATATTCCCAGAAAGTATAACATTCTCAACTGATTTAAGATAAACTAGACAAATAGACAAGAGAAATATCTGACAAGTTAGATTCTCAATAGTTTTCTAACCCCACCCCATGATTAGATTTCTATAAATCACAGGTTCTCTAGAAAGGCACATCCTGAAACTAGATCCTAAACCATTTTACCTCTTCTAAAATGTATATTTCATTCTAGCTTCACTGGCACTCCATCACCGAGAGAAAGCTCTGACCCATTAGCTCATGCCCACTGTGTGTATCCTTCTCTGACGACCATCTCCTTTTGATCAGAGCTCTTCCCTTTCATAAGACATGACTTCCACGCAAAATTTCTGGCCATTATCAATTTCTCCTATGTTACCATATTTAAAATCCAACTTGCCAGTGAGGCTCTAGTAAACTTCTGAGCTCCCCTGAGGTTTCTTTTGCCCTCCCCTCCAACCAGTTCCTCCCACCTTGGGTTACCACCCAAGCCACCCCCACTGAGAAGTGGTCTTCATGATTCAAACACTCACTACTAATCACAACTTCCATCTTCCACCCTCTCCTTAGTATCTTGTGGATAAATCCAACTCATAATGACAAATTGAGAAGAGGCAAAACAACTAACTTTCATTTAAACACTTTATTATTCATGGACACCAGAGGAGCCTCCTCTGCTATTCGCCATTATGGTTCTAGCTGAGTTCATGAGGCTTCCCATCTTCGTGTTCTGTACCCCATTCTTAAGCTATTTCTTCTGGGTCCAAGCATCTCATCAAACAGAGAGAAAGGCATGTTCGTGAAGGCTTGGGATGGTTCACAGTCATTGTTTCCTTGTCTCTTTCCATCTTAAGGGATATCTTGCTGGCTGTTGATGTTGGCTTTGGAGTCCGCCACCTCCAGCATATAGTCCATAAAGTAATCAAGCATGGCAAGGAGGAAATCTGAAGTGGTAGAACCTATACATGGGGTATACTGCTCCTCTGGCAGTAGGCAGTACACATATTTATATAATAATGTGTCTGCCAAAATTTGTGTGACACATGTCTGATGGCTCAGTAGGGAGCAGTTCCCAGAAATTCTTTCCCAATAATATAATTTATAGTAGATATAACTAGAAAAACAGGACTCCTAACTAGTCATTATACTAACGTGTCCCTTTGTCATTAATAGTCCATTATTACATAATATGTCAATGGCATTTCCCTGAATGATCTTACGTAGATCTGAAAGTCTCCACTCAGACTGCAAAAACAGAAGCACTGTCGAAAACTAGAGCTTGGCTCTTCTAGGCATCTGTTATAATTTGGCTATGAGATAGCACTATTTTATTGTTCTAAGTTTTACTTGAGACATCAGTTGGATTCTGTTATTGCTTACTTTATCTATTAATTTGTTTGCACACAGTTATTTTTTGTACTTTATAATTTACCAAAACCTTTTCTATTTACAAAAGACAGACTTTTTAGTCACTGTAGCAGGAACAATTAAGTACCTGTAATTCATCCCATTATCATGTGAGTTAAATAATAGATAATATTTACTTTGCACAGAAGTAATTGCTTTTCCTTTTTAAAGTTTTTTAGGTTTACTTATTTTATTTTATGTATATGAGTGTTTTGCTTGCATGTATATCTGAGTACCACCTATGTGCCTAGCACCTATGGAGGTCAGAAGAGGGTGTTGGATCTCCTGGAACCAGAGTTATGGACAGCGGTGTGCTGAGAATTTTGGGTCTTCTGCAGGAAGAAAGTGTGTTCTTACAGTTGAGCTGTCTCTCCAAACCCACCAATTGCTATCTTGACCCAGAGTTAATACAATATTTTTTAAAAATATAACACAGTTGTATACTTTATTAAATTGAAGACTTTTATTATTTTCATGATAAAACTGAGAATAACTTTATACATTTTTGCACATAGCTGTTACATGTAATATAGTCTGTCTTTAAGTAGGAGTAAGTGACTCCAAATGACAAATCCTAGATAGCTTTTCCTTAGAGTTAGGGATTTTGTTTTAATAAAATTCTTATTAAAAAAAGAAAAGCATTTCTGCTTACTCACTGGAGTATTTCACCAAAAATAGTGTGACATCCTTTCATTTTTAATAAGCTGAACTCAACTAGAAGACATTACTTTAAAAGAAATAAGGCAGACACAGAAAAATGAATGTGGCAGGCATTTTATCATATGTGTGAACTGAATACAAGCTGGCATAAGAAGTGATTACTACAAACTGTGAACAGTGTAGGGGGTGAAGGTCATGAAGGCCTAAGATGAAAGAAGTTTGGATGAAAAGAAGCAGTGCATGTTGTATGAGTTTATGAAAATAAAATACTAAAATACTAAATACTAAATCAGTACAAAGTTTTAAAGTAAAACAATGGAAAATAAAAGAGAAAACCCAAAGAAAAATCTGAAATTTGATGTTCATTTTAAATTTCTTTAAAATGTAACTTCAAAATACAAAATAACAACTGGTCACATTATTTCACATGTATATCTCTGTTTTCAAAGTTCTTTTTTTTCATTTTAATGAAGCATCATTTTATCAAAAAAGTGGAAATACTCCTTAGATTGGAAAAAGGTATACTAAAGAGAAACAAATACAAGGAATATGTAAGTATGAAGAAAGCTTATAGGAATTTTGGGGCTTCATTTAAAAAGCAAGTATTTGTATTTGGGGGGTTGAAAAAGGACCTGAGAATGCTGAAGGGGATAAAGAGCTTAGCTGGAGACACAATAGAAAAATTTCCAAACTTAGAGAATGATGCAAATATTAAAATACAGTGCCAAATTTAAGATGTTAAATATGATTCAATCAAACTTATTGAAAATTATATTATAATCAAGCTCTCAAAGGTTAAAGTATAGGAGGAAATTCTCAAAGCATCCAAAACAAACAAGGAAAGGATACATAGAGGTATATCCCATCTTATAGCAGAAGCATGACAGATAAGAGTGCAGTAGGATGAGAGTTTCATAATAACTAATAGGGAAAAAAACTGTCAATAGATAAAGCTGTACAGAGTAATTGTATTCTTTAGAAATGAAGGTGGGATATAGACTTCAACAAAGGCAAAATTCCTGATCACAAACCCAGAAGGTCCATGGTGTCTCGGTTCAGGAAAGATGATTACCAAACTTGCTGTGCTTCCTCCTGCAAAAACTAGCAAACCTACACACTTGTGGTATTATCTCACTAGAGTAACTCTCAGGTTCCCTATATAAGAACCTTGGTTACCCATCTACCAGGTTAGCAGAATGACTACTGTCTTAACAAGATGCCCTGTAGGAGTTCTCAGCCCCTGAGAAAGCCTGTGGTCTACATTTGAGTTACAAGTGTCAGTAATTTGATAGGAGATGAATTACTGGAGTTGATGTCAGACACTGTCACAAGTCAGAGGCTCTGAATGGGCTTTCGATTCACATTGCTCCCAAAGTCAGGGTAATTACCATTTGAAACACCTCTTCGTCTAGTCTTGGATCTTGGTTGACAACAAATGGAGACTTATACATGTGAGGAATATTCCATGGCCAGAACTTTAAATTGTGTTACAGGGTTCAGAAGGGGACCCACATGCATTGGGACCACTCGACAATATTCTGCCATAAATTTAAAATGGCACATACATGAATGAGTGTAAACCAGGTAGGCAGGGGTCTTTCACCTCCATGAAAAAGCCTCAAGAATCCCTCTCTGCTCTCTAGTCACATTACCCAATAAGTTGTTACCACTGGTTACTGAACATGGGCCCAGAGAAGACATTGTCTGGCCATGTATGTGATGTATTCACTGGGATGGAGTGAAGTTGCAATGACAGTTGAAAGTTACCTATCTCTCACTATATTCTGAAAGGGATGCTCAGTATAATTATCAGAATTTTCTTCAGTGTGGTGTCTTATCAAAACTACCTTGGACAAGGAGTACGGTCTTATTTTCACTGACTCATGTGCTATGAAAAATTACTTGGTTATACAGTTGAGTTAAAGAAAAACCTGGGAATAATACAAAGAGTCCCCTAGAGAGATGGACCATTTGAAGAAAACAATTATACCTCTAATAAGCTTATTTTTCAATCTATTATGAATCAGACATACACTGTATTTGACACAGCACTCCTATGTTCTACAGACATAGGTAACATTATCTATACTGCAAATCCATATTTGTTTCCAATGCAACTTTCTTGAATATACCATATTTTATAACATTCCCTGATTTGAAGCCAAACATAAAATGACGGGCCCAATTCTCCATGAGATTATAGCCTCTTGGAGATCCACATTACCTTCAAGCAGCAGATTTGGTTAAGCATCTTTGTAAACAATTAAAGATGAGGCATATCCAGCCATTTTGCAGATAAAAGTTAACTCCACCCTGCACAGCTTATCTCAGATGATCTGGTATTTCAAGGTGAAGATTACTTAATAATTTTTGTTGTGGCTGCTTGACAGTATCATATATTTAGATGATAAAATTTATTCATTTTCACCCTTATCCCCTCTCTCATCTTCCTTTATCTGTCACTGAAACCTTTATTTTCAATAAGTTCTCTTCCTAATTTTCTATCTTCTTTTTGTGTGTGACCCACTGAGTTTAATTAGTTTCTTTCCTTAGCCTTAAAAAGAGGTTATTGAAGCAAAGGCAACTTAGCAGTGGTTACACCCTTGAAGAAAATGACTTCCCTAATGCAACAATTGGTTACTTGCAACAGCTCCTCAGGGGTGGATGTTGATATTCTTTATATTAATCATCAATTTTAAGCTTCTAGTACATTCCCATAAGAGGACCCTGTTCCTTTGCCCATAGGGTAGCTATATGTGTATACTAGAAATTTTTATTGATTCACAAGAACATACAAGTCATACATTATTTCACTATCACTTAGACTAATAACACACTGTTCACAGCATAGCTGATAAAAAGGTATACTTCAAATGGAAAGATATGAGCATCATCAATCACATAAAATAAAAAGAAAGAAATAAGGTGCTGCTCTAGACTGGATGTCTGCATGGAGAAAAATGCAAATAGATCCATATTTAACACCCTTACCAAAACTAAAGTTCAAGTGGATCAAAGATCTCAACATAAAACCAGACATACTAATCCTCTTGGAAGAAAAAGTGGGGAAGAACCTTGAACTCATTGGCACAGGAGCCAACTTCCTGAACACAACACCAATAGCACAGGCTCTAAGATAAGAAATCAATAAATGAGACCTCATGAAACTGAAAAGGTTCTGTAAAGCAAAGGACACTGTCTTCAGAACAAAACGACAGCTTCCAGATAGGAAAGGATCTTCACCAACCCTATATCACACAGAGGGCTAATACTCAGAATATAAAAAGAACTCAAGAAGTTAAACAGAAACAAATCAATTAAAAAATGGGGTACAGAGCTAAACAGAGAATTCTCAATAGAGGAATATTGAATAACAGAGAAAGACTTAGAGATGTTCAACGTCATTAGTCATCAGGAAAATGTCAATCAAAACGACCCTGAGATTTCACCTTACACCCATCAGAATGGCTAAGATCAAAAACTCAAGTGACAATACATGCAGGAGAGGATGTGGAGAAAGGGGAACCCTCTTTCATTCCTGGCAGGAATGTAAACTTGTACAACCACTTTAGAAATCAATCTGATGCTTTCTCAGACAATTAGAAATAGTGCTTCCTCAAGATCCAGCTGTAGCACTCCTGGGCATATATCCAAAAGATGCTCAAGTACACAACAAGGACATTTGCTCAACCATGTTCGTAGCAGCTTTATTTCTAATGGCCAGAATCTCGAAACAACCCAGATGTCCCTCAACTGAGGAATAGATACAGAAATTGTCGAACTTTTAAACAAAGGAATACTACTCAAAACAAGGAAATCCTCAACTTTGCAGGCAAATGGTGGGAACTAGAAAAGATCATCCTGAGTGAGGTATCCCAGAAACAGTAAGACACACACGGTACACATTCACTTATAAGCGGATATTAGTCATATAAGATAGGATAATCAGGAGATCCAAGATGGCTGCCACTAGAGGACACTGTGTCTGAGGAGTAGGACAGCAGAAACAACACAGTGACCAGGAGACTGAACTCTGCGACCTAAAACGCCAGAATTTGTGATTGCCAGGTGAGCAGAACTCTCACGGTGAAAAAATCAAGTGGGAAAACCCTAGGGACACCCAGTTATTCCCCAGAAAAATCTCCGGGTGACCAGCGGCGCACAGCTCTGATCTGAACAAGCAGCCACGCTGGGCGCCCACACCCGCCATAACCCGCCATAATAGACTGGATCACACAGTCTCGTGGGCAGTCTGAGGAGGAACCGGGTACCATTTTCACCGAACTCCACCCTGCGAACGCACACTGCACCCGGGTTCAGCTTCAACCCACGGGTGTGTGGTGGGCACTCACCGATCGCGGGAACCACCCCAGTCTGAGAAGGGCGGGGGACCTTTTTGACCAGTCTGCACTCTGCGGGCGCGCATCTCACGCTTCCGCCATCCCTGTGCCAGTCCGCTGGCAAGTCTGGAGGGACCTGAGTTCTGCTTCAACCAACGGGTACACTGAGGATGTGCACGGATCGCAGGAGCCAACCCAGACTGAGAAAGTCCAGGGACCATCTTGACCAGACCGCACACTGAGGGCCACCACTGCACACGCCTGCCAGCAAAAACCTCAGTCCCTCTGTGTGTCCACAGGACAGGCAGAGAAGGCCTCGGGTACCATTTCAGACAGGCCTGCATTCAGCGGAGGCACACCAACCCAAACCCATTGTGTGTGCCCCAAATATCATCTCAGACCGGGGTGCACAGCCCCTGGCCCAGAAGGGGGAGCCAAATCTCCATTCCAGGGGAGAGCCCTTAGCAACAAGCCCAGGGCTGAGCTCAAAGACCCCAGCTGACATCTCAAAGGACTGAGGAGCGAGACCTCCAGACCAGAGGGGTGACCAGCCTGCAGTGCTCACAGCTTCTAGCACAGAGCACGAAGCCGGACACACAGAGCCCACAAAAGAGTTCAACTGAGACAACAACAAACAATAACAAACCACCGGACATCCCTGATCTTCTTGAAGAATACTCCTGACGCAAGAGACTGACAGTTTCAGACTGAAGTACAGCCTTAAAGCACAAACAGCTCCTTGATTAAATATAAACAAATGCCCAGAAATCGGCGAAAGAACTCACACAACAAAAATCAGGACATCATGGCCCCAATAGAAACGCCCAAAAGCAGCGGAGATTTTAATTCAGCGGAGACACAGGAAAATTATCTTA
>JAQQSO010003719.1:0-13349 GCA_028658305.1 Pachyuromys duprasi | reverse complement strand
CTGGTCACAGGGAAATTTCTCCAGGTAATAACTGGGTGTCCCTAGGGTTTTCCCACTTGATTTTCTCACCGTAGGAGTTCCGCTCACCTGGCACTCACAATGCTGGCGTTTTAGGTCCCAGAGTTCAGTCTCCTGGTCGCTGCGTTGTTTCTGCTCTCCTACTCCTCAGACACAGTGTTCTCTCGTGGCAGCCATCTTTGGATCTCCCCCATTTCTTTCTTTTTAAAAGGAAAATTTTACCTTTTTGTAATCACTGTCCCATTATGTCCCATTATGTCTCATTCTCTCATTATGCCTCCACTTTCTTTATTACATTCATATATCACCTTAGATTCCTCATTAACGTGGAAACATTGCTGTTATGGGAATCAGATTGCTTTCTCCAAAAAGTTTGGTCAGGAGATATTAACCAAAATTTTTTGGACTTTCTCACACATATGCACAGAAATTATGTGTAACTATTTTATATAGTATAATATCCATCTGGTCTTTAGGATGAAATGAATATTATTTTATATAAATTATGTTAAAAGATCTTATTTTAACAGCAACTAATATTTTAGTGATATTGAAATTTTAGCTGAATTTTATATTGTAAATTACATATGTAATTATATACTCAGTATCTAATTTTTCTTGTTAGCTGTCTTTTTTTCCCTCAGTATCTATTAATGAATGAATTAAAAAGATAGAAAAGGCTGTGTGACAAAATAACCTCAATATACTCGATGGCTGGCTCTTTGACCCTCCCCCATACACGCCAGGGAGTAACAGCCTGGCTAGATCCCAGGGGAGGACATTGCAGCCAGCCCTGAGGAGACAAGATGAACTGGGGTCGGAGGGAAGGAGAGGAGGTCCTCCCCTGTCAGTGGACTTGGAGGGGGTGGGGAGGAGATGAGGGAGGGACAGGGACGGTGGGAGGGAATGAGGGAGGGGGCTACGCCTGGGATGCAAAATACCTAACCTGTGATTGATATAAAAATAAATAAATTACATTAAAAAAGAAAACACTGGTAAGTTAAGAAAAAATACCCTCAATATATAGGATGATTCAGTTTAGGAAATGATAAAATAATGTACTACTTCATAAAATGATGGAAATGCTTTAAAAGAACTTAAGAAGTGGGCATGGAAAAGAAGACAAGACATTCAATTTTGATCTTTTAATAAACCTTCAGACTAAACCAACCTTTAGAAAATGTAGCCCAAATTAAAATGAAATTTAGACTTTCTATGTCTTCCTGTGGTGGAGATACTTTCAAGGCTGCAGTAGGCTGTGTGTGCTTGTGATGTGTGTGTGTGTATGTGTGTGTGTGGTGTGTGTGTGTGTATGTATATGTTGTGTGGTGTGTATGTGTGTGTGGTGTGTATGTGTATGTGTGTGGTGTGTATGTGTGTGCGGTGTGTGTATGATGTGTGTGTGCATGTGTGTATGTGTGTGTGGTATGTGTGTATGTGTGTGTGTGGTGTGTATGTGTGTGCACGTGTGTGTGGTGTGTGTGGTGTGTGTGGTATGTGTGCATGTTTGTATGTATGTGCATGTGTGCATGTCTGTGACTGTGGTAGAGTTGTGTGCCTTATGTTGGGATGTGTGCCTATCTGTATGAACACGGAGTAGGATGTGACTATCACTGTATCTCTCAGGTTGACTCTCCTGTTTCCACTTCCTTAATCACTTAGCCTAAATATATTGTAGAATTAAAATGCTAATTTTAGAAATCCCACACATTAATGAGTAATGATGCAGGAAGAGATGTGTGTAGGCAATTGTAGATTTGGGAGAACACCTCCCTCAGAAGCCTGGCCATGATAGGATGCACATTTTCCTAATTATTGATTTCATGTACTTTCATTTCCCTGCAGATGATAATGGGCTGGTTTGCTTCCAGTTTTTGAGTCTCTAAGTTATCTACTGCAGTTTTTATTATCCCAGTGGAAGGAGCTCTCTGCTTCTGAGGGACACACACTGAATTTACTTTCAGCAGAAAAACCCAGAAGTGCCAAAAAGCATCACTATCATAAAGGGCATAATTTTTCTTTTAAAATATTTTATTGATTCTTTGAGAATTTAATACATGCATATAATGCATTTTGAGCACATTAACCCTCGCTTTCCCCTATGGCTCCTCCCAGATCCATTTTCACTCCCAGCTACCTTCTCAACCTCATGTGCTTTTTTTTTTTTTTTAAAAAAAAACAGGTTTTTGTTTTGATTCAAGGATTTTATACATGGGAACAGTGTGTTTGCATTATTTCCACCCTCCCCTTTCTAATTCCTTTCCTATCCCTCCAACTATCCCCTCGAATCATAAGTCATGACCTCTTCCGTATTGCACACACACACACACAAACACAAACACATTGCCTACTGAATCTAATTAGTGTTACTCTTAACTGTTTTTGCTTTGGACTGAGGTTTGGGCTCTCCTTCCTGAAAACAGAAGGAAATAAATAAGTAAAGAACTGGCGGCTCTCTTCCCCCCTCAGCGTTCTTTGACTGTCTGTAGCTCTTTAGCAGTGGGTCCTTGTGAAACTATTCTCCATCCGAGTTGAGCTCTTTACAGGTCTTGTCTTTTATGGCAGATCTTTTGTTGAGAACTCATGGGAACAACTTTCCTGTTTAGTTTTGTACTGGACAGTATTGTCCTGCTGCCGTCCTTGTCCTCCGGCTCTCAGGATCTTTTTACCCCCTTTCCACCATGTTCCTGGAGCCTTAGGTGTAACAGTTGGGTCGTAAATGTCTCATTTGAGCATGAGAACCCCATGGTCACTTATTTTCTGCGTTTGCCCAGCTGTATGGATCGCTCTACTAATCCCCATGTTCCTTAACATAAAGCTTCTTTGTTGAGAGGTGAGAGCTGAACTTATCTATGGATATAAGAATGACTGCTCAGAGGGCAGTTGGAAACTATATCATGTTGCTTATATATTAGTACTAGGTTTGTTTTTTTCTCCCTAGGGCTTTTCATCTTTTCAGCCATGGGTTCGTCTCTTGGTTGACAGTACCAGGGAGGGGTTCCCTCCAGTTGAGCAGGCAGAGACAGTTGTTGGATGTGCTGAAGATTCAAGTGCCACTATTCGTTAGGGGTATTTTGCAGGTCTTGTGATGGTTGAGGTTCTCAATATTTAGAGGTGGGTAGCATTGTTGATAGCTGTTCTACCTTGGCAGCTTGCATAGTACCTTCTGGATACAGCTTGATTTCTCCAACTCCTGGGACTGAAGTGGATGCAGTGTCTTCAGCAATAGGATCTTACTTTGATGTTCTGTCAGGCAACCAAGAACAGCAGCAACTATATATATATATATATATATATATATATATATATATGTATGTATGTATATATATATACACATATACAACTATATATATGCACACACATATGTGTGTATGTATATATATTATATAATTTATAATATATATTATATATATCTATAGCTTCAGGGAGGGATCATTACCCCACTATTGGGAAATAACTGTATTAATACTGTATATGTGTATTTATGTATATATGTTACACATGTGTTTTAAAGTAAGCATATAAAATAGTATGGCTTTTTAAAATATTTTAGTGTTATTTATTATTTCTCTTTTTTCATTCTATTACCCTCTTATCCCTCCCCAGTTAAGTCTGTGCTCAGCATCTATGCTGTTTATTCACAATAGAATGAAAATAAAACAAGCCTACATAACGTCAACTGATGAATAGATAATGAAAATGTGACACACACACACACACACACACACACACACGCTGGAATTCTATTTGGCTGTAAAGAACAATGAAATTTCCAGTTAAATGGATGTAACTTGGAGTAACCATATAAACCTGAAAAGTAGGGAAAATAAAAACCATTGGAGGAGGGGGAAGAGCTCTAGAGACGTAAGAAGAAGTGTGTTAAAGGGGAAAGTGGGAAATGGTGGGGATTATGAGGTGTCTCTGGAGCGCCACGAAGAAGCCTTGTGACATGCGAATCACCAGTTTGTGTTTGGGTCCCTGAGAACACAGCTTTGTTTTTAGTCATTCGTCTGAGGGATGCTGTTGGTCTGGCACTTGTTTTCCCTTCGATTTTTTAAATAAATTTATTTATTTTTATATCAATCACAGGTTAGGTTTTTTGCATCCCATGCGTAGCCCCCTACCTCATTCCCTCCCACTCTCCCCAACCCTCCCTCATCTCCTCCCTGCCCCCCGCCCCAAGTTCACCAACGGGGGAGGATCTCCTCCCCTTCCATCTGATCATCTTGTCTCCTCAGGGCTGGCTGCAATGCCCTCCCCTGGGATCTAGCCAGGCTGTTACTCCCTGGCATGTATGGGGGAGGGTCAAAGAGCCAGCCATCGAGTTCATGACAGAAACAGTCCCTGTTCCCCTTACTAGGGTCTTCAGTTCGACAATGAGTTATCATGGGCCACATCTGAGGAGGGGTCCCAGGCCATATCCATATATGGTCCTTGGTTGGAGAAACTGTCTCATATAATACCCCTGTGCCCTGCTCAGTTTGATCTTTGTGGAGCTCTTGTTCTCCCCAAGTCTTACTAACTTCCCCTATTTTTATTATTACTTCCCGCCCTCTGCCAAGGGCTTAATTGTGAGTCTTAATATCTGCTTTGGTAAACAGGAAATAAAAGGAGACCCAACAGCTTGTGATGGTTCCAACAGAACCCACATTATGCCAGTCATCTATGATATTGTTTCAGCATTTTGTCTTTGTGAAAACTGTTGAGGAATAGTGCCTTAGCACATGAGTCACATACTTTTATCTATTGTATGATTTAACACAATCAGTGCAAGCATTGTGTAGCTACTTCTGAAAAAGTCAGCTTTGGAAGAATTGTTTTTCAGATCCTCAATAACTTCTTTTTTTCTTTTTTAAATTGTAAAGAAGTCATGTTTGAAACTCTAATGGTTATGTACTAAACTCTAAAAACCAATGCTGTAGCATGTAAAAGCTGAGGTGAGTGGACTACTTCTGACTTTTTGTGTTTACTTTCTCAATGCTGTCCTTCAAACCTCATATTTTTCTTTTCTGTATTTCCGTCTCTTAGTTAATGATAGTGTTTGCATATGTTTACTTGTACACAGTCATAATTTTTATTTTAATAAAAATTTTATCTTTAAAATTAAACTTTCAAAAAGGTATAAGACAGTTAGTTCAATGGAGTTTTATAGCTCCAGTAAGAAAAACTTCAATAAATAAAAGTTGCATTTAAATATAGTTCACATACAAGGGTTTAGAATGTTTCACTTTTCTGTTACCCTAAATGAACATGTTTACCTTCTCTACTGAATAATCTAGCATTTATCTTAAGTGCAGTAAATGAATTAATAAGGTTTTCTCTGAGTTGTACCCTTGGCTGGAGCATGTGGTCACTGATGTCTCCTCTGTTCTCTAGCCCTGATAAGAGATAGCATGGATAGCAAAGGCAATTTGGGTGTGCATTAGGATAATGTATGTTCAAGTTCTGACGTTGTAAATCAGTTCGCTGTGCTAATCAGCAAACGTTTCGGTTCGAGTCTCAGTTTGGTTTTAGCGCATCGTGGTCCAAGAGCTCTCTCAGTTTAAATTAGACTTGTGTCTCAGCAGTCAGTCTGTACACAGAGTGAACTGGAACTTCTACTGTTACATTTCTTTTCTGGGTAGAAAAATTAGCCAGTTTTTCCAACCATTTCACTAACTCTTGTTATGTGTCATTGGGTCACATGTGCTCAGATCTTTAGGAATTTGTCCCTCATTTTACAAATTTGGAATCTAAAACCCAAAAGATTTAAGCTTAATAGCTGGATTTAAAAGTATTTTTAATGTATTATTTATTTTCTTTTTATGTGCTTGAGTGTTGTGCCTACACATAAGTATTCACACACTCGTGTGACGGGTACTCACGGAGACAAGAAGGGCCATTAGATCTCACAGAACTTGAGTTCCAGATGGTTGTGAGCTAAGTGGGTATGGGCACCAAACCTGGGTGACCTGCAAGAGCAGCCAACGCTTGTAATCTTTGAGCCATCTCTCCAGCCTAATGAAGCAGGCTTTGAATATTGGTCCGGCCACATGGTAACAAACTCCCAGGCAGATTCCTTTATTTTATTTTTTAAATTTTTAAAAATTCACATTACATCCTTGTTGTAGCTCCATCCCTCCTCCCCTCCCTTTTTCTTCAGAAAAGGGCGCTCCCTTTCCCTTCTGGCCCAGCTCATCAAGTTGCATCAGGATTGAGTGTGTCCTCTTCCCGTGTGGCTTGGCAGGGCAGTCTCACTAGGGGAAAATGATAAAAAAGCTGGCAAGTAGCCGTGTTTGATGCAGTCCCCACTTCCCTTACTAGAGGACCCACAGGAGACCTAAGCTGCCCATCTGCTACATCTTTGTAGGAGGCCTAGGTCCAGTTTGTGCATGGTCATTGGTTGATGCTTCAGTCTCAGCAAGCTCCTGTGGATTCTGGTTAGTTGGCTTTTTTGGTCTTCTCACGGAGCTCCTGTCACCTCTGGGACCTTTTCTCTTTCCTCCCACTTTTCCACAAGGCTTTTAAGAGTCAGTAAGGTGGCTTTCTAGACAAACTTAGATGGTTACTCTATTTGCTGACACCATATAACTTAGATTTTGGTTGTATTATTATTTTCTTGAAATCTGTTTGAGTCTTGGCACAGTTACTTAAAAAGCTACTTTGGGAATCAGGAGCATCCATGGATCTGAGATTCTGCCTAGCTCCATTGCTGGCTTATGTCGTACACTTCTTCTGAGTCTTGGTTCCACCAAATGAAGAGCTGAACCTGTGGACCCTCCAGGTCAAACCCAGCTTTGACTCTCAACTTCATTGATATTTTTAAGTGGGAGAAATGACAGTACACAGGGGAGCACATTTACTCAAGTGTTTCACCCTTCCTAAGGCTCCACCCATCTCCTTGGGCTCAGGGGACTTTTAAGAGGAGCTTCATAGATCCCAGAGCAGGGAGTGGAAACAGGCTAGTACAGTAAGAAGAGCAGAGCTGTGTTATGAGGATGTAGAGTACTTGGTGTTTTTCCTCTGGGCACGTACCTTGTCTCCTCTTTTCTCACAGCCATCAGATCCACCCTGAGGAGGTAAATGGGGACCTTAGTCTTCTCACAGGATCCTCAGGAACCTCTTTCCTAACTCTGGGGTTCTGAGATGACTAGGATGCAAAGATTGCAGGAAAAGCTGTGAATTCAGCATCTAATCATAAGTGGTTGCAACCCCACTGTGCTGGCCTGATTCTCCATTTACACTACAGGTTCTGGCATGATGGAGCAGAGAGGCATCTGTGTTTTTGTTTGGTATGCATAGTTTTGATTGGGATCAAAGCTTCAGTGTATTAACTCTGATGTTCTCATTTGGTAGTAGACAAGAACTAAACATGAGAGGCTTTGAGTGGGAAACTAGTTAAAATTAGAAAAGTAGTTCAGAGACAGAACAAATACTCTCACCCTCTACAAATCTGCTTTCATCGCCATTTTCTTATCTGTCATTTTTTAGTGTGTGACTTGCACTCGAGACCTGAATATTCACATTAAGTACTTTATTTTATATTAATGCCCATATTCTTTAAATGTGAAAATTTATTAGAGAGTTAAATTTATAGTTACAGTGTGGGAAAGTAAGTTCAGATTATTTTACTTGCCTCATAGATTTTACACTTAAAATATAGGTGTTAATATATTGTTATGAAAGCAGTTTATAAATTTAATAAATATAAAAGCTTAAAACTATAACTAGTAATCTCTGAGTCCATGTATGCCAGTTTTCCTATCTAAGCATTGAGGAGAAAATGAGAAGAAGGGAGATGTAAGATGCTTAGCTGGCAAAGGCAGTTGCCACCAAGTGTGATAGCCTGAGCTGTTCCTGGGACCTACCTGGAAACAACTTCTACAAATTGTCTTCTAATTTTCACATGTTTATGGTACATGCTCTCCCACTAAATAGATGACTATAAATATGATATAGTTTATAAATAAAAGGAAATGCAGGCAATTATTGGAGCTCATAGTTTATTAAGGGAGAAAGATACTAACCAAAGAACCACAAGTTTGTCACTGTGATAAAAACAATGAATAAAATCTGTGAAGGCAAGAGCTAAACTTTGGAATTACCTTGGGAGTGTTCTAGTAGACGAAGGAATAAAGAAAATGTGACACACATATGTATGTATGTATATACACAGATATGTGTCTAAGAATGAATTTTATTTTTCTATAAGGAACAATGATGTTATATCATCTACAAGAAAATACGTGTACTAAACACATATAAAATGAAATAGCCACATTGGGCTAGACTGGGAAAGAAAAATAGTACATGACTTCTTATTACTGGATCCCTTAATCCTTCTTGCAGACTCTCAGATGCAGCTGCTTTGAATGTAGCCTGAACAGCATTTTTTATACCTCTGGAGTCAACATGGCATATGGTTCAGTTGGAGGATATTTCACCCAAGGAAACATATGAGTGTCCAGAAAGCAAAATCAAAAGCAACTTGGAGTGACAGAGAATGAAGTTACTGAACTCTGGTGAGTAAGTGAGGGGCTCAAACAGCAAAGAGGAGTTGAGATCCTGGGATGATAGATGAGTTCAGGAAAAAAGAGAGAGACAGCTCAGAAGATAATAAATCAGCCTTAAAGTATTAAGACCTGGAGGCTGTAGAGATGGCTCAGTGGTTAAGTGGACTGGCTGCTTTCCCACAGGACCTGAGTTCAATTCCCAGCACCTACGTGGCGGCTCACAACTCTCTGTAACTCCAGTCCCAGGGACTCCAACACCCTTACACCAATGTGCATAAAATAAAAAAGGATTAAGAACTGACTTCATTTATCCCTAACTGTATGACGATGTCTAAAAACTGGGGCCAACAAAGGCCAGATCATACAGATGCAAACTTCTTCAATAAGACAACACAAGGCAATAAAGGATAATGTCCGAAAAGAAGCCATGGGATGGCTGTGGGGAAGGGAAAGGACTTGTCAAGTCTGTTCTTTCCATATATTTGGTGCAGAAATAGAAGCCTCATTATCTCCTTTGTTGAGACACTTACTGGCCCGGTCTTCACTTTTTTCATAGCCTAGTCTCACTTCACCCTTGTGCTAGCAGCTACTCAGCAAGCCTGATGAGCTTCCACAACACCTCGAGCACCTCAAGCTTCATACTAACGGGCTTCCCAGAGATGGAGAGTCTGGAGCACTGGCTGGCTGCCCTCCTCCTGCTACTGTATGTTGTCTCTATTGTGGGCAATGCTCTGATTCTCTTCATCATCAAGGAGGAGCAGAGCTTGCACCAGCCAATGTACTACTTCCTGGCCCTTCTCTCTGTCAATGACCTGGGGGTGTCCTTTTCTACCTTGCCCACAGTGCTGGCTTCTATGTGTTTTCATGTTCCAGAGACTGCCTTTAGTGCTTGCCTGGCCCAGATGTTCTTCATACATTTGTTTTCCTGGACCGAGTCTGGGATTTTGCTGGCCATGAGCTTTGACCGGTACGTAGCCATCTGCAACCCTCTGCACTACTCCTCAGTGCTTACTGATGCTCGTGTGGCCCGTATGGGCATGTCCATCATCATCCGCAGTTTCTGTATGGTCTTTCCACTCCCTTTTCTATTGAAGAGGCTGCCCTTTTGTAAGGCCAATGTCCTGACCCATTCCTATTGCTTACACCCAGACCTGATACGTCTACCCTGTGGAGATACCACCATCAACAGCATGTATGGGCTCTTCATTGTTATCTCTGCCTTTGGTGTAGATTCAGTGCTCATCCTTCTCTCTTATGTGCTCATTCTGCACTCTGTCTTGGCCATCGCTTCTCAGGAGGAGAGGCTTAAGACACTCAACACATGTGTGTCACATATCTCTGCCGTGCTCATCTTCTATGTGCCCATGATTAGTGTGTCAATGGTCCACAGATTTGTAAAGCATGCCCCAGAGTATGTGCACAAGTTCACATCTCTGGTCTATCTCTTTGTGCCTCCAATGCTCAATCCTATTATCTATTCCATCAAGACAAAGGAGATCCGCAGGAGGCTTCACAAAATGTTATTGGGCACCAAGTTCTGACCAGGGATATATTTTCAGAAACACTGCATAGCTTAGAAAATTTTCTTATTTCTGGTGTTTGCGTGTATGAAGATAGTTTGTGGAGCCTTTAAATACATATTTTTAGATATGGTCATGCATATGGGGATATGTTTTACATGCAAGATGCAGCCTAGGCACAATCTGCAACTCAAAACATCAGGTCACGAATAAGGTCACAGTTTGCTGCAGATTAATTCTCTCCAACACAACAAGAAAAAGACCCTTGAATTAGATTTTCTTTGGTCCCAATATACTAGCAACACCTATGTTTTCAAGTAATACAAAAGTAAGTTCATTCATACATATGTATATATGATATTATCTACTAAGGGAATGATAGTTGTGCATATCTTTAAACTATAAACTTTTGAGTTATAAAATAGTTATTTGACCATGATGGTATGTGCTGTCATCACTCAGGCACATCTAAAGGGAAGATTAAATTTCTCCTAAGAAGCTAATAGGCACACCGAGTGGGAGAGGAATGGAGGGACCATTTCTCATCACCAGCTCTGGCAGTGTAGCCTGGTCTACAGGAATATGGTTTCATGTCCTCCAACAAATAGCACTGCCCAAAGAAAACCCTGCAAGCTACAACAGAAACGAAGACATGACATATGCCAGGGAAATCACAGACTCACACACATGAAGATACAGAAACCTTCTGAGATTCATAAATGTGAACACACCCCACATGACGCTGGCAGATGGGCACTGGTAGAATTAAGCTCAGTGAGCTGGAGACTCTAGTCACACAGTGGACAGGACACGGTATAAGTCACACTTGAAGGAGGGCGATGGAGAAAGCACATACTTTGGGCAGAAGTCTTTTAAAAGTCATATCTCTTCATCTTTTTTCTTAAGAGATGATTTGGTTTCAGTCTCCATGTGGGTTTCCCAATAAGGGGGGCAGAGGCAGTCACTGGCATGAACTTGTTACCTATTCTTTGATCACTTCCCCCTGGTGATGTGGCCTTACCAGGCCACAGAGAAAAAGGATCCAGACAGTCCTGATGAGACCTGATGTGCTAGGGTCAGATAGTAGGGGAGGAGGGCTTTCCCTATCAGTGGTCTAGCTGTGGGACATAGCAGAGGAAAAGGGAAGGAGGGTGGAACAGGGAGGAGATGAGGGAGGGTGCTACTCCTGGGATACAAAGTGAACAAATTGTAATAAAAATTATTAATAAAGAAAAATATCCAAAAAGAGATTAAAGCTATGTGGATCAAGTCATATGATGGTGATGCAAATAAAAGAGAGCACACATAGGTGCCCACCCTTGAATGCAAACCAAACAACAGAAAGTATAATAAAAACCCACAGATAACATAATGTAGGTAACAGAGATATCAGAGAAATACTTGTTGCCAATTGTAGGCAAATGTATCTCAAGAAGAAGCTTGATTAGATAGATGGATTTGTGATGGATTGGTAAAAGTAGGAACACAGCTTACAGGTTCCAATGTCTCAGAGGCATGAGGCAAACAAGTACTGATACCATAGTCCCAAGACTCTGTCAATTTAAAAAAATGCAGCAAATGAGCTCTTCCAAAAGAGTACAGCCTCAACCTGAAGGAAAGTACGTCAAGCAAAGGAAAGAAGGCTCTGAAAGTATAACAGGAAGGGAATCAGCTGGAAGAGAGTGCTGCAGTATAGCAGGAGGACGGCCTGGAATCCACTTGTCCATGAGGGCTGGAGCCGTGACGGGATGGAGCACAAAACACACTCAGCGGTGACTCAACACTACAGAACAAACAGAGCGAGGCCAGTGCAAGGACTTCTCTCCTGGGACCTTCAGAACCATCACAGAAACCAAACAAGGCAACTCTCCATATAGTTATGTATAAATATGCAAAATGCCAAAGATGACAATGAACCCTTGGCTTTCAACTCCTACTAGCTGGGGTTAGTGATCTCTCTCTCCCAACCCCCACCCCTCACTAGAAACCTTTCTGAGTTGGGTATTTTTCAGGATTTTGATAGACTAGGGTCAGATGGAAGAGAAGGAGGACTTCCCCTATCATTGGACTGGGGGTGGATCATGGGAGGACAAGAGGGACAGAGGATGGGATTGGGAGAGAATGGTGGAGGGGGGCCAAAGCTGGGATGCAAAGTGAATAAACTGTAATTAATAAAAATAAAAATAAAACGGTGAAATTTGGGACAAGTGAGATGGTTCAGGAAGTAAAGGAGTTTGCACAGCCCTGATGACCTGGCTACAAACCAGGGATCCAGCAAAGTTTGGTAGGACAGAACCAACTTCTGAGAGTTGTTCTCTGACTTTCATTTGCTCACTTGGTACATGCCTGTACTAAGACACACATACACACAAAATAAATAAATACATTATAAAAATCCCAAAGCTCGGTTTTTAGCTATATAATTTAGTTACATAATATGGCATAAGAATGCTAAGTGAGTACTTGACTCATATTGATAGAGGGGAAGTACTGGAACCATGTTGAGCATGGGAAATATTTGCCAATCACACTAATAAATGCATATTTTGCTTTGCTACTGCTTAAATAAAGGACTTGTAATTTTTCTTTCTGAATTAATGTATTTGTTATTACTAGCAAAATAAATATTTCATATAACGTGTCAACTTTTAAATAAATTAAGACCCCATTTATAATATTTTTGTATTAACTGAGAAAAATCTATGGTTGATAATAAATAAAGCAACATTGTCCAATTTGTACCTGTTGTATTTCAAACAACTCTTCTTTGTAGTTGAAGACAGCTATGTTATTTATTTATTTATTTTAAGAAATTCATTGTATCTTTATTTAAAAATTAAGTCCATTATATTTTTACTTTTTAAAAATGTAATTTATTTATTTTTATATTAATCACAGGTTAGGTACTTTGCATCCCAGGCATAGCTCCCTCCCTCGTTCCCTCCCACTCTCCCCATCCCTCCCTCATCTTTTCCCCGCCCCCTCCAAGTCCACCGCACCCACCAGAATGGCTAAGATCAATAACTCAAGTGACAACACATGCTGGAGAGGTTGTGGAGAAAGAGGAACCCTCCTCCATTGCTGGTGGGAATGCAAACTTGTACAACCATTCTGGAAATTAATTTGGTGCTTTCTTAGACAATTAGGAATAGTGATTCCTCAAGACCCAGCTATACCACTCTTAGGCATATATCCAAAAGATGCTCAAGTACACAACAAGGACATTTGCTCAACTATGTTCGTAGCTGCTTTATTTGTAATAGCCAGAACCTGGAAACAACCCAGATGTCCCTCAGTTGAGGAATGGATACAGAAATTA
>JAQQSO010003718.1:0-13350 GCA_028658305.1 Pachyuromys duprasi | reverse complement strand
CATACACCTAAAGAAGATAAACAAGAAAGAAAAGCTGGGGTAAGAAGACTAGTGAGATGGACATTGGATGTAGGAGGAAACAAGTAGCAGGACAGGAGCCTACCACAGAGGGCCTCGGAAAGACTCTACCTAGCAGCGTATCAAAGCAAATATTAAGACACATAACCAACTCTTTGGCAGAGTGCAGGGAATCATATGAAAGAAGGGGGAGTTAGTATGACCTGGACAGGTCAGGAGCTCTGCAAGAACCAAACATATCATGGCACAGAGGTCTTTTATGAGACTGTTTCTCCAACCAAGGACCATGCATGGATATTACCTAGAAGACCTGCTTGAATGTAGCAGATGGTGGCTCAATATTCAAGTGGGTGCACCAGTAAGGTAACAGGGACTATTTCTGTAATGAACTCAATGGCTGGCTTTTCGACCTCCTCACCCCTAAGGGAGGAGCAGCCTTGCTAGGCCAGTGAAGAGGACTTTGCAGCCAGTCCTGAAGAGACCTGATAATCTAGAGTTAGATGGAAGGGGAGGAGGTCCTCCCCTATGAGTGGACTTGGAAAGGGGCAGGGAGGTGATGAGGGAGGGATGTGGGGGGATTGGGAAGGAATGCAAGAGAGGGCAACGGCTGTGATACAAATTACATAACCTGTGATTAATATAAAATAAAAATGTTTAAAAAACTTGAAAACGATAATTAAAACGAGTTTGGGGGAATAACTGAAAAGATTTTATTATGTTTATCCTATATCCTATATCACTAATATACACTTGTAAGTGAGTAAATATCATTTGTGTCTTTCTACTTCTGGGTTACCTCACACAGGATGATCTTTTCTAGTTCCTACCATTTGCCTGCAAATTTCATGATTTCCTTGTTTTTAATTGCTGAATAGTATTCCATTGTGTAAATGTGCCACAATTTCTGTATCCATTCCTCAATGAGGGACATCTGAGTTGTTTTAGATTTTGGCTATTATAAATAAAATTGCTACAAACATGGATAAGCAAATGTACTTATTGAGTGGTGGGGCATCTTTTGATTATAGGCCAAGGAGTGGTATTGTTGGATTTTGAGGTAGCACTATTCTGATTTTCTGAGTAATCGCCCAACTGATTTCCAAAGTGATTTTACAAAGTTGCATTCCCAGCAGCAATGGAGGAGGGTTCCCCTTTCTCCACATCTTCATCTAGCATGTGTCATTCCTTGAGTTTTTTATCTTAGCTATTCTGATAGGTGTGATGTGAAATCTCAGGGTCGTTTTGATTTGCAACTCCCAGATGACTAAGGATGTTGAGCATTTCTTTAAGTTTTTCTCTGCCATTTGATATTCCTCTGTTTAGAATTCTCTGTTTACATTTTTACTCCAATTTTTAATTGGATTACTTGATTTGTTGGTGTTTAACTAATTCAGTTCTTTATATATTTTGGATATTAGCCCTCTGTTAGATATAGGGTTAGTGAAGATCCTTTCCCAGTCCAAAGGCTGTTGTTTTGTTCTAATGACAGTGTCCTTTGCTTTACAGAAGCTTTTCAGTTCCATGAGGTCCCATTTATTAATTGTTTAACTTAAATCCTGTGCTGTTGGTGTTCTTTTCCCAGAAGTTATCTCTTGTGCCAATGAGGTCAAGGCTTTTCACCAATTTTCTTCCAACAGAGAAGCTAATCAATAATGAGGACCCTAGGGAAGACGCTTAATCCTCATTCAGAAGGGCAAACATGATAGGCATTGGAAGTAGGAGAAGACAAGGAACAGGGCAGGTGCTTCCCACAGAGGACCTCTGAAAGAATTTATCCACCAAGGTATTGAAGGAGATACTAAGACTCATAGCAAAATTTGGGCATTGTGCAGGAATTCTTATGGAAGTAAAGTGAGCTAGAAAGACCTGGAGAGGACGGGAACTCCACAAGGAGAACAACATAGCCAAAATACCTGGGCCCAGGAGGGTCTTCAAAGACCAATACTCCAAGTAGTTACCATGCATGGAGAGAACCTAGATCCCCCATTCAAAGGAAGCTCATTGGCCTCTCAGTTTCCAAGTGGGTTCCCTAATAAAGAGTTCAGGGACTGTCTGTGACATGAACTCAGTATATGGCTCTTTGCTCACCTCCCCCTGGAGGGTGCAGCCTTGCCAGTCCACAGAGGAAGATGATGCAGCCAGTCTTGATGAGACCTCATAGGCTTGGGTCAGATAGAAGGGGAGGAGGACCTCCCCTATCAGGGAACTAGGGAAAGGGAATAACAGGAGAAGAGGAGTGGGACTGGGAGGAAAGAAGGGAGGGGGCTGCAGTGAGGACATAAAGTGAATAAATGTAATAAATAAATTTGTAAATAAAATTAAATAAAATGGAAAGGATTTATTGGTACACATGTTTGTAAGATGCAAAGAAGTCCACAAACTGCTATGAAAGGGAGATCAATATTTAACTCCTCCTTCTTGCTACCCTCATAAATCAATTTTTATAAACATTAGATTATTGACAATTATTCATATTTTAGGAAATGGAAATATTTTTTACTTATTAATATTTAAGTAAAAGTGAAAAACTTTACTTTCATTATTAACAGGATTGTGTATATAAAATCCCATATTAAATCTATCCTACTCATTTTTAAACAATGTATTTCTGTATTCCACAATATGTTTTATTTATATTCTATTAGTTTTCATGTTTGGCTTATATTATTACAAGTGATTATGCACAGTTGTTTTCTGAAAGTCATGAATATCTGAAATATTTATAAGATTTTACTACATTTTGCACCATAAATAAGTCATGTTACCAATCTTTTTATTGCATATTTAATTCTATTACTGACCCTCTTATTTATTTGTGTAATTATGCTGGATTTCTGATGTTTTAACATTTTTATGGATGAAAACTTTTAATGTGATTTATTATACCTGCTTTTTAATAATAACCTTTTGCTTTGGTGAAAATAATATTCTAATTGTACGAATATTCACTCTCTAGTCTTATAATTTCTGCAAAATAGAGCCAAAGATGTAAATTTATTTTGACTATTATATTATAATAACAATGAAGTAAACCTAACAGGTTCTTTCTATTCCTGAGCATACTGAAGATGCTGTGCTATTTACTAAAACGAGAATTCCATGGATAGTTGCAAAATATCATAATGCCCCCTTGTCACTTGTGCCAGTCCACATGGGAAAATCACTGTTAAATTGTTTGGCCGTATGTAATTCTTAGCACAGTAATATTCTTTACAGAGTTTATGTCCACGTTCTATTAAGTCCTGCAGTACTAAGTTATTAAGACCTCATCTAAGTTACCCATAGTGGGAACATGTGCTTCCTATGTATTCTAAAGGCAACAGACACTGAGCTGTTAAATCTCAAAGAATGCCAGCTATGCATGGCAGATATTAAGGAGAAATGAAGCATTGCTTTAACCAAAATAAAATGTCAACTGTTCTTTTATTAACAGTTCCTGTTTGCTAAGTTCTTCCTAGTGTATTAGTTTTAGCTTTATAATTTACAACTGAGCCTACTATTATTTCAGATTGTAAAACATTGGTACTTAAAGAATGTTATGTCAAATAGTTACAGATTACATTTAGCATTATAACATCATAACGTTAACATATATAAATATGTAATTTGGAAATATGAAATAAAGATGAACAATTAATCTTTAAAAGTAAGCAATATGTTTTCTATTTTAATAATCCAAATTTTATCTTAGGTCACTTTCTGCAAAACACTAAATAACAGGAGTATATAATAAATCACAGTCATCACCATCATGATCATTATCATCATCATAATAATGATAAATACAAATTTTTCAGTTGTCAAACACATTATCAATTTGCTTAATCTGTATTTGCCTTCCCCAGACACACAAGTTCTTCAACAGCTGTAACAGCGTACATAAACCATGAATTACCATGTCTTGACAAAGCCTTCATGTTTCCTCATGGCTTTCAAAGGAAAGTTCCATTTCTTTTTCATATTACCACATTCACATTTCTGTCTGCCCTTCATCTGATATTCTATCTCTGCTGGAAGGAGGCATGTACACAGAAACCCTCTCAGACCTATGAAGACTGTTCAAGATTTTCGTATGCCCCTTTTGGCACATTGTTTTGCATCATTATAAAATGGTTTCATGAATTTCAAAATTCATCACAGGTTTTTTATATGTATTAACTTTGGGGCATATTATATTTGTTTGAAAATATTTTTAAGGCAATGTTTTCTATTGACAATCACAGAGCCTGTATGGGTGTGAGCGAGTTTCTCTGTATATACATTATGGTTATATAGCTTGATATTCTTGAGGAACTCCTATCAGTGAGAATAGGGTTGTCTCTGACTTTTTGTTGCCTATTCTTGAGAAGCGTTTCCTCTACAGGGTTGCCTTGTCCAGTCTTGATATGAGGGGATGTGCTGAGATTGGTTGTAACTTGTTATGCCATGTTTGGATCATATCCCTGGGAATCCTGTTCTTCACTGAAGGAGAAAAGTGGATTGGGGGAGACAGGAAGTAAAGAAGGGATTGGCAAGAGTGGAAGGAAGAGGGGGTCTGTGATAGCCACAGAACGGAATATGGGTTACCAAGAATTAAACTGTATAGAACAAATTTTGTTCAATGATATTTTGGCTGCCAAAAATTACAATCAGAAATGAAATGCATCTTATGTACATACATGCGCTTTGATGTAGGGTATGAAAAATTATTGAGGATAAGGAAAGAATTGTGCTTTAATATGCACAATTGGAAAAGGACAGTGTTATTAACTTTGTGTGTGTGTGTGTGTGTACATTTTTTTTTTGTTTAAGAAGAGTGCATGTTGGGCTGGAAAGATGGCTCAGCCATTAAAGTCTAGGCTCACAACTGTAAATTTAAGAAGCGTGCATGTATGTGGATGCCAGAGATTTATGTTAGGTATTTTCTTCAATTACTTTCCCATGTTTGGAGGTAGGATCTTTCACAGGAAACAAAGCTCACCAATTGGCTAGTCTGACACTTAGAATATTCCAGGGTCCTCTATCTCTACCCTGTTTTGCCCTCAACAGTAGTACCATATGTATCCAGCTTTTTACATGGGTTTTAGGGAATATATTTATGAGCTTTTATTTTTAATTCTTAACAAGGCAGTCACAACACTTCACATTTATAAATACTTTTGTCATTTCGTAAAAATTTGACATCCTATCCTTAATAACAATTTTATCTACTTTTTGATCATTGGGTACCCATGTATGCTGTTTATGTTTGTGTATGTACATTACCATAATTGTATATTTGTCATTTTGAATGATTTACATAATATTGGTAATTTAAATTATTAACAGCCATTGTGTATTGCTTATTTTCCTGTTTAATCAGAATAACTTCAAATTCATCCAAGACCCAATACATGATTTTTTTCTTAAGTCAGTACTCTGAAAGTGCAAAATGATTTCAGAACATAAAATGTTTCTCTATAAATTACTTGGATAAACCCCTAAGTTGGCATTATTTTGTATAATTCTATGGACTAAATAAAATTTGAATTTAAAATAAAACCATTTAATTAAAAGAGAAAACTGAAGAGAACTGTTCTACTTATTAAGAAATGTTTTTAATTTCAAATAATATTTATTCATTTATTAAGGTTATTACATTGCATTTATAATAAAAATTATATTGTTCACTAAAATGCGTTAAAATATTGAATGAATATATAACAAAATATGGAAAACCTTGTTAGTTAATATTAAATAATTATTTTTTGTAGAAATATTTTTATTTGCGTGCCCATGTATCTCACTATCATATGGAGAACAACTGCCCAAGCATGCCTGGTTAGGTATCACTGTAATTTAACAGTATATTTCATTATGTGGACTGAATAAAACCCCGAGATTTTTCTGTCCAGGAAATCACTACTTTTAGAATAAATACGTTATTCTTCTTATGCTGTATGTAGTAAACTATTTTCCATTGTTTTGTGATCCTTTTCTTTTTCTGTTGGTTGCATATCCACCATGTCAAAGATCCATTGTGAGATTGACGATTTGTGCTCAGAGTACCCGGCTGGTAGAGAAATTTCTGCTCAGTGATACCTGAGTTGGAACATGTAATCACAGAATAATAAAATAATAAATGCAAACACATGCAGTGATAAAATAGAAAGTTAGTGGTCATTTATCACAACAGCAATACAAATAAATAAATTTAATTTTAAGCATTTTAGCAACACTATCTCTATATATTGTGATAGTTTATATTGATTTGTATAGTTTATGTGATGAAGTACATTAAATCTATAAGATATTTTCTTCCTGATGACTTGTTAACTATATTATGAGGGTGATACCAAGAAATTTCTTTACATATTACAATAAAATTCCCTTTTATGATGAATCACAGCAAGTCATACCTAGAAGATAAATGACTATTTACATGTTTCCTTGAACTTTCTGAATAATGTTGAAAATAGCTACTTTTATCTTGCACAAAAACACCCTGTGATAGATGAGCGCATGACTAATGCCTGTGAAATTGCAATAGTAATGTTGTCTCAGTGAATTAAAATGGGAGCCTTAGTGAATTAGACACACTTTGAAGGAATATACACAGTAAAAAAAGAAAAACCAGAAACTATAAAAAGTTGCATTTCACCATGAATACTTTTAATACAAAATACTCATAGGTTGGTTAAACTCTGGACTGTTTTAATCTCCAACATTGAGTTTTAGAAATGCTTCTAATCTTTTTTTTCAATTATTTATCATTGATTTCTAAATTTTTTATTATTTACTAATTACACTTTATTCACCTTATATACCCCTGTAGTTCCCTCCCTCCTCCCATCCCAATCCATCCCTTACTCCCCCTTCTGCACCCATGTCCCTCCCTCCCGAATTCTACTGATAGGAGAGGTCTTCTTTTCCTTTCTTCTTATCCTAGTCTATTTGGTCTCATCAGGATTGGCTTCATTGTTTTCCTCTGTGGCCTGATAAGGCTGCTTCCCCCTCAGGAGGAGGTGATCAAAGAGCAGGCCAATCAGTTCATGTCAGAGACAGTCCATGTTCCCATTACTATGGAACCTACTTGGATACTGAACTACCATGGGCTACATCTGTGCAGGGGTTCTAGGTTATCTCCATACATGGGACTTGGTTGGACTATCAGTCTTAGGAAAGACCCCTGTGCTCAGATGATTTGGTTCTGTTGCTCTCCTTGTTGAGTTCCTGTCCTCTCCATATCTTACTATTTCCCACTTCTTTCATAAGATTCCCTGCACTCTGCCCAAAGGTTGGCCATAAGTCTCAGCAACTGCTTTGATATTCTGCAGGGCAGAGCCTTTCAGAGGCCCTCTGTGACAGTTTCCTGACCTGTTCCCTGCCTTCTCCTTCTTCCAATGTCCATTCCCTTTCCCCTTCTGGATAGGGATTGGGCATTTTAGCAAGAGTCTTCCCTCTTGATTAGTTTCTTTAGGTGAATAGATTTTAGTAGGTTCATCCTATAGTATATGTCTATATGAGTGAGTATATATCATGTGTGTCTTTCTGCTTTTGGGGTAGCTCACTCAGGATGATCCTTTCCAGTTCCCACCATTTACCTGCAATTTTCATGATATCCTTGTTTTTTTATTGCTGAGTAATATTCCATTGTGTACATGTACCACAATTTCTGTAAACATTCTTCAGTTGAGGAGCATCTGGGTTGTTTCTAGCTTCTTGGCCATTACAAAATGAAGCTGCTGCAAACATGGTTGAGCAAATGTCCTTATTGTGTACTTGAGCTTCTTTTGGATATATGTCTAGGAGTGGTATAGCTGGATCTTAAGGAATTGCTATTCCTAGTTATCTGAGGTAGCTCCAGATTGATTTCCAGAGTGGTTGTACACGTTTACATTCCCACCAGCAGTGGAGGAGGGTTCCCCTTTCTCGACATCCTCTCCAGCATGTGTTGTCACTTGAGTGTTTGATCTTGGACATTCTGATGGGTGTAAGGTGAAATCTTAGGGTTTTTTTTTTATTTGCATTTCCCTGATGAGTAAGGATGTTGAGCATTTCTTTAAGTGTTTCCCTCCCATTCAATATTCCTCTATTGAGAATTCTCTGTTTTGCTCTCTACCCCATTTTTAATTGGATTATTTGATTTGTTGCTGTTTAATTTTTTGAGTTCTTTATATATACTGGATATTAGTCCTCTGTCAGATACAGTGTTGGTGAAGATCCGTTCCCAATCTGTAGGCAGTCGCTTTGTTTGATGACAATGTCCTTTGCTTTACATAAGCTTTTCGGTTTAATGAGGTCCCATTTATTGATTGTTGCTCTTAGAGCCTGTGCTGTTGGTGGTGTGTTCAGGAAGTTGTCTCCTGGGCCAATGAGTTCAAAGCTTTTCCCCACTTTTTCTTCTAAATGGGTTAGTGTGTCTGGTTTTATATTGAGGTCTTTGATCCATTTGGACTTTAGTTTTGTGCATGGTGATGAGTATGAATCTATTTGCATTTTTCTACATGTAGACATCCAGTTAGACCAGCACCATTTGTTGAAGATGCTGTCTTTTTTCCATTGAATGTTTTTGTCATCTTTGTCAAAAATCAGGTGTCCATAAGTGTGTGGATTTATTTCAGGGTCTTCTATTCGATTCCGTTGATCCACCAGTCTGTTTCTATGTCAGTACCATACATTTTTTAGTATTGTTGCTCTAGAGTACAGCTTGAGATCAGTGATGGAGATACCTCCAGAAGATCTTTTACTGTAGAGGATTGTTTTAGCAATTCTGGGTTTCTTGTTGTTCCATATGAAGTTGATAGTTTTTCAATTTTTTTATTTTTTATATTAGTTCTCATATAAATATGTTCATAATTTACTGTTTATAATATCTTGTGTAAAACAAGGTGTTTTTTTTTTAGGTCAGAGGAAACTAAGGCTATGTGATTTGTAGTTCTACTTATACAAGATGCCAAGAATAATTTAATTTTCTCAATAAATCTGCTGATCCTTGATCTTTTCATACAAAATAAAACCTATGTGCTAGTAAAAACAAAAGAAAAAAAAAAGAAATACTCCTATACACTTATCACATTTATCATTGCTTTGTGAATGAATGACTCCATATTGTAAAGAATATTTCATTAGATGACTTCCTACTCTTCTCACCTCACATTTTCTTTTGTTTTATTTTGTATGCACAAACATGTGCATATTATTTATTTGTTGGTTTAATCTTCTTGTGCACTCTGTAAATGTTGTCTTTCTATTATTCAAATATTGATTTCTATGCCATCAGAGAGCTGAGTTCTATTTGGACTTGGTATTGTTATTCTAATTCCTCAGTATCTGCCTCATGTTTTGTAAACATTCTTCTCCATCATCTTCTGATTGGTTTAATAACAGCTGAAGGCCTAAAACAGGACAGGAGAGGAAAGGCAGGACATCTGAGCAGAGGTAGGAACTGTAGGAAGAAAGAGGAGCCCTGAGATTTTGCCAGACAGACAGAAGTAACTCAGAAGTATGAGACTGAAGAGAGGTAATGAACCTTGTGACAAAGGTGGGTTAATAAAGATAGGATTAATTAGGTTCTAAGAGCTAGTTGGAAACAAGCCTAAGCTATAAGGTCTATGTTTTTATAAGTAATACAAATTCTCCGTGTCATTATTGGGAGCTGGTGGTCCAAGAGAGTTTGGCAATTTTTACTGACAAGTGAAAGTATTTTTTGACGGATGAAGGGGGCACAGGGTTTCTATGTGTAGCCTTGGCTTCCCTGGACTCACTTCATAGGCCAGATGGGCTTTGAACTCACAGAGATTCACCTGCTTGTACCTTCCACATATTTTATTCTCTAAGCAACCTTCAGTTCAATATAAAAATATGTTATAGAAGATAATCAGAGAATTTGAAAAAGATCTTTCGAGAACATCATTTTAAAAATCTTAATGAATATATTTCAAACTATACATGCATATGTGTATAGACGCATATCATAAAAATGGCGATAAAGTAAATGTTTAAATCGTCACTAAACATTTAACATCTAAAAACTAATGTGTTCTGTGAACTTAAGATACATAGATTTAGCATATGTATAATCTCATTACTAAGTACAGTTTATACTTAAACACATATTTCTTGACTTTTCAATGTAAAATAATATCTCTTGTCTCCAAACATCAGAAAGATGATGGTGAGATTGTCACAAAATACTCCAAAAATAATGAATAGTAAGTAGCACTATTTTATAGTCTCATAAGCCTTTGGATATCTGTAAAGATTGCAGCTTGTAATAATTAGTGTAACCTTGTTGAACGTTACATGTATAACGTGAGGGCTGGTGGAAACTCACTCTTTGTATTAAGGCTCTGTTTATTTGAAAATCATATGTTCTTGTTACATATGTCTGTGCCTCCATTCATGAGTAATAACAGGTACCTTTAAATGCTCATTGAATAAGCTGTTCAAGTCACACCCTTTAAAACACACTTTTGAACATGAATGACTAATTTTGAAGACTCATGGTGAATCTTTCTTTGTAGTAAGCTCTGTTTAAACCAGGTTAAGTTTGGATGAGTCTCTGAAGAGTTCTGTCCCCCAAATAAATCTATGGTGACTGCCCAAATCCATGCAGAAGATAAGATGAAGTTTGGGTTGTGGGTAAAGATTGGCTCTTGCACAACGTGCTGAATAAGGGCCATAGACATCCTATATTTTGATTTACTATCCTTTTAAAACTTATTTCAAAATTAAATACTTGTTCCTCCATGCAAAAATTATGGAGGAGGCACTGGGAGAAGTGTAACCAAGGGAAGAAGACGATGTTGAAAGCTGTGTCTACATGCTTCAGTCCTGCTGAAGATGTTGATGTTTATTTTAAGAAATTGGGGTCCCTCTATAAACAAACAGCAGAGGAATGAAGTTTGTTTTTATGTTCTTAAGGGCTAAAAAGGAATGGTAGATAACAGAACAATTCCAGAAGGGAGTAAGCTAGTGCTGTCTCACTAAAACCATAGAAGATAAAATAGAAATATCAGATGACAACATAATAAGACAAAGATCCCAGCATGTGGAGTGCTTTGAAAGGACAGAGAATTCTGATGGCCTTCAGATTTAGGATTCTACAACTGACACATCTGGATCTACTCTGAGCCAACTATGTGTCAATGGAGAACCTAGGTCAATGAAGTGTACCAGCAAGATATCTTCTCTAGATACCCAATAATAATATAAATTTGTAAGCTTTACCAGCTGGGATCCATACAAGAATTTTAATACAAAGTATATCAACGAGTAGAGTAAATATAGAGATATTTCTTTATAGACCAGAAATAGATTTCTGTTATTTTGAGGGAATTGGTAATTTAACTGTGCTAAGACTCATAGTAACCAATTTAATTTAAAGTTTGTATAAAAGTGTGGGAAAGCAACTGCATATGTTTTATATATAAATGGTTATAAATATTGTCTTTAAAACGTATTATAAAAGCATCAATATATACACTTATTTCTCCCTTTTTCTGTTTCATGTTTTATTTTTATATCCACAAATTTTCTTTTCTTTATTTTTTTCTGACTACTGAGACGTTGTTCTTCCTTCAATACCGAAAAAAACTATGTGTTAAATCCCATTTTCTAAACTTCATCCTAGAAAAGGTCAAATACCTGTTTTAATTAATTTTCTGAGAAGACACATGGCAAAGTCTCTTATATGATCCAAAATCTTTTGCTTCACACATAAATATCATTTTATTTTATTTTATTTTCAGTTTAAGTATTTTATTTATTTTTTATGTTTCTCTCTTTTTCATTTTTATTTTATATTAATCACAGGTTATGTACTTTGTATCCCAGCCATAGCCCCCTCCTGCATTCCCTCCCTATTCCCCCCTTCCCTCCCTCATCTCCTCCCTGCACCTTTCTAAGTCCACTGATAGTGGAGGACCTCCTCCCCTTCTATCTAACTCTAGCTTATCAGGTCTCTACAGGAATGGCACAATGTCATCTTCTGTGGCCTAGCAATGCTGCTCCTCCCTCGGGGGACAGGGAGGTCGAAGAGCCAGCCATTGAGTTCATGTCCAAAATAGGTTCTGTTCCCCTTACTATATACCCACTTGGGAATTGAGCTACCATTTGCTACATACAAGCAGCAGTTCTAGGTTATAACTGTACATGGTCCTTGGTTGGATAGACAGTCTCATAAAAGACCCCTGTGCCCTGATATATTTGGTTCTTGCAGAGCTCCTGACCTCTCCAGGTCATACTAACTCCCCCTTCTTTCCTATGATTCCCTGCACTCTGCCAAAGGATTGGTTATGTTTCTTAATATTTGCTATGATACACTGCTAGGAAGAGTGTTTTCTAGGCCCTCTGTGGCTGGATACTGTCCTGCTACTTGTTTTCTCCTACATCCAATATCCCTCGCATTTGAATTTCTAAGTGAGTATTAATCCTCTTGCCCCAGGTCCTCTTTCTTGTTTATCTTCTTTAGGTGTATAGATTTCAGTATTTTTATCCTATCTTATAGGTCGATATAAGTGAGTATATACCATGTTCGTCGTTCTGCTTTTGGGATACCTCACACAGGATGATCATTTCCAGGTCCGACCATTTGCCTGCAACTTTCATGATTTCCTCCTTTTTAATTGCTGAGGAGTATTCCATTGTGTAAAAGTACCACAATTTCTGTATCCATTCCTCAACTGAGGGGCATCTGGGTTCTTTCCAGGTTCTAGCAATTACGAATAAAGCAGTTATGAACATAGTTGAGCAAATGTCCTTGTTGTATACTTGAAAATCTTTTGAATATATGCCTAGGAGTGGTATAGCTGGATCTTGAGGAATCAATATTCTTAATTGTCTAAGAAAACACCAAATTGCTTTCCAGAATGGGTACACAAGTTTACATTCCCACCAGCAATGGAGGAGGGTTCCTCTTTCTCCACATCTTCTCCAGCATGTGTTGCCACTTGAGTTTTTGATCTTAGCCATTCTGAGAGGTGTAAGGTGAAATCTCAGGGTTGTTTTGATTTGCATCTCCTTGATGGCTAAGGACATTGAGCATTTCATTAAGTGTTTCTCTGCCATTCTACAGTTCTCTAAAGAGAGTTCTCTGTTTAGCTCCATACCCAATTTTTTAATTGAATTACTTGATTTGTTGCTTTTTAACTTCTTCAGTTCTTTACATATACTGGATATTAACCCTCTGTCAGTTATAGAGTTCGTGAAGATCCTTTCCCAGTCTGTAAGCTGTTGTTTGGTTTTAATGACAGTCTCTTTTGCTTTACAGAAGCTTTTCAGTTTCATGAGATCCCATTTATTGATTGTTGATCTTAGAGCCTGTGCTGTTGGTGTTCTGTTCAGGAAGTAGTCTCCTGTGCCAATGAGATG
>JAQQSO010003717.1:0-13351 GCA_028658305.1 Pachyuromys duprasi | reverse complement strand
ATAGACCTATAGGATAGGAAGGTCATGCTGAAATCTATACACCTAGGGAATATAAACAAGAAGGAGGACCCAGGTTGGTATGATCAATGCTCGTTTAGATGGACAAATGGGATGGACATTGAATATAGGAGAAAACAAGCAACAGGACAGGAGCATACCAAAGAGGGCCTCTGAAAGAATCAATATAGCAATGTATCAAAGCAGATATTAAGACTCACAACCAAGCCTTAGGCAGAGGGCTGGGAATAATAATGAAAACAGAGGGAGTTAGTTAGACTTGGAGAGAACAACAGCTCCACAAAGACCAAATAGATCAGGGCACAGGGGTCTTATACGAGACAGTTTCTCCAACCAAGGACCATGTATGAATATAACCTAGAACCTCTGCTCAGATGTGGCCCATGGTAGCTCAGTACCCAACTGGAGACCCTAGAAAGGGGATCAGGGGCTATTTCTGTCATGAACTCAATGGCTGGCTCTTTGACCCCCCCCCCACAAGCCCGGGAGTAACAGCCTAGCTAGATCCCAGAAGAGGACGTTGCAGCCAGCCCTGAAGAGACAAGATAAACTAGGGTTGGATGGAAGGGGAGGAGGTCCTCCCCCATCAGTGGACTTGGAGAGGGGCAGGGAGGAGATGAGGGAGGGATGGGAGAGTGTGAGGGAATGAGGGAAGGGGCTATGCCTGGGATACAAAGTACCTAACCTGTGATTAATATAAAATAAATAAATTACATTTAAAAAATAAAAAAGGATGTAACATTAATAATTGAAATACAAAAAATCCATATGGGAATGCAATCAGACATTTTTCAGAGGATTTATAGAAATGACCTTCCGACAAGAAGATGAAAGAAGATCTCAATAGGTCAAGAATTTTCCTTTTATAAGTGGAATGTAATTAAAAAAAACTTTTAAGCAAATATGAGTGTTGGAAAGCCTTAGAGACTTTGGAGTCTGTGCACATTGCTGGAGGAGATGAGAAACTGTTTAGCTGCTTTAAAGCAGATTGTGGCAGGTTCTTCAATATGTTAGATAAAGAGTAAAAATGGAACCAGCAAATCTAGGAAAAAGAGGAAAGCATGCAACCATTTAAAATCACATACAAGAATGGACTTAGCAGCCTTATACATAACCAGAACAAATACAGAAATGTCTAAAATGTCCACTCATCTATAGATGGGTAAATCAATGTCTGCATACCCAAACAATGGAACATTATTAATCAATAAAATGAAAGAAGTAGTATAAAAAGTATGAAATCATTAAAATATTGTGATTGATTACTTAGTCATAGAAGATGAGTGATGCAGTCACACGAATTGCCTGAAAGGCAAATTCATGGAGTCATGAAGCTGATAAATACTTGTCACAAGGTAGAGACTGGACAGATGGAGGATGGGGATGGTTGCACACCTCTACAAATATGCTTCCTACATCCTATACTCTTTAAATGGGTAAACTCTTATGTGTAAACTGTAAATACATTACAAGCTGCAATTGGGATGTAAAAAATAATTAAATAGTAGTAACAACAGCAACAACAATACCTCTTTTGCAGGGTTGGAAAGATGACTGGAAAACACGTACTGCTCGTTCAGAGGACCCAATTTCAGTTCCCAGCCCTCAAAACTGCCTGTAACTACAGTTCCTGAAGAACAAATGCCCTCTGGCCTCTACAAATTGCTATCTCTCTCTCTCTCTCTCTCTCTCTCTCTCTCTCTCTCTCTCTCTCTCTCTCTCTCTCACACACACACACACACACACACACACACATAAATAAATAAATAAATAAATAAATAAATAAATAAATAAATAAATAAATAAATAAAAACAATTATTTAATATAACTAATTTTTTTGGCAGTACAGTTTTTTGTATTACAGAGAAGGGTTTATACACAAAGACTGATGGCTTGAGAAACTAGTGTTTGACTACCAGAAGCATCTTCTTAATCTTTAAGCTCTGCTTATTTTGAGTGGAGTTGTCTGTACTTGAAAATTATTTATTAATATCAATAATATTCAAGTAATCTTAAGTCATCATTTTAATGATTTGAAGTGTCCAATTCAATGACTTGTAGTGCATTTATACTGTGTAAGCTTCAGCTTAGACACCAACAACAGGACAGCTTCATCAATACAAAATTAATGCCAGTATCTATGAAATGACTTCCTTGACCTCTGCCACCTACAAATTCTCATCCTTTCTCTATTATTTACTTATTCTGAATTCCTAAATAAAGGAAATTGTATATTTTTTGCTCTTCCTTTTTTAAATTAATTAATTTTGATTTATTAAAATTTATTTACTTTGTATCCCAGCTGTAGCACCCTCCTTCATCCCCTCCCAGTTCCATCCTCCCTCCCTCTTCTCCCATGCCCCTCCCCAAGTCTACTGATAGGGGAGGCCCTCCTCCCCTTCCATCTGACTCTAGTCTACCAGATCTCATCAGGAATGGCTGCATTGTCTTCTTCTGTGGCCTAGTACACCTGCACTCCTCCCAGGGAGATGGGGTGATCAAAGAGCCAACCACTGAGTTCATGTCAGAGACAGTCCCTGCTCCCCTTACCCAGGGTCCTCTTTCTTGTTTAGCTTCCTGAGGTGTACAGATTTTAGTATGATTATCCTATATTATATGTTTAATATCCACTTTTAAGTGAGTATATACTATGGGTGTCTTTCTGCTTCTGGGATACCTCACTCAGGATGAGCTTTTCTAGATCTCACCATTTGCCTTCAAATTTCATGATTTCCTTGTTTTTAATTGCTGAGTAGTATTCCATTGTGTAAATATATGACAATTTCTGTATCCATTTCTCAACTGAGGGGCATCTGGGTTGTTTCCAGATTCTGGCTATTACGAACAAAGCTGCTATGAATATGGTTGAGAAAATGTCCTTGTTGTATACTTGAGCATATTTTGGATATATTCCTAGGAGTGGTATAGTTGGATCTTGAGGTACTAAGCCATTTTATGCATATAATTCAATGATATTAATATATTTATGCTGTGTAAATATTACCAGTATTCATGTTCAGAACTCTTTTTGTCTTCCTAAACTGAAATTACATTGCTGTTAATGGAAACTAACCATAGAAAATTTCCAAATGCTCTAGAACAGCACAAACCTATTTTATATATATAGGAGCCTTCTACACAACTCTTTGTAATAGAAAACATGTACCATTTGTCTTCTGTTAAGACTGATTTTTGGTAATGCTCATTGCTATTGTAGCATATATCTGAATGTCTTTTCCATCTGAAGCTGAATAACAAACATACCTGTGTGTATGTTTTACATATTGTCCTTGAAATCTCATCCATTCACGGATAGTTTGGTTGATGCTGTAGTTTAGTTATTATGAGTAAAGATACTGTGGATATCGATGTAAAATCTCTAAATAACAGGTTATCATTTTCTTGAAAAATATTAAATCAGCATCATTAGCTCATATTAAAAACCTCTTTCTCAATTTTGAAAGGAACTTTCTCAGTTTTGAAGCACTGTAGCTATTTGTAGTTGATCGGGAGCTACTATAGAATCAGATGTTTCTTGCTTGCCCTCCGAGATTCTAACTGTTATATGAGTCCTGAACTCTTATCCCTCCAGCAGGGCCAGCATTGCTAGCGGCAACTGTGGCACCACAGGTAGACTTTATGTCTACCTCCATTGCTGTTTCTAGTTCAGCTTCTCTCTGCACACAACACTCTATTCCACCACCTTTTTTTTCCACCTCCATGAATTCACTTTTTAAAAGGAACTTTCCATAAGACCTGCCTTTTGTTTTAGTTGTTCTAGAGATACTGCATATTCTGCTGGCTCAGACTCCACTTTCCGGTCTCCGCTTGAAGCCTCTGTTGGTCTTTCAGGTATCTCAGAGTGGGCCGTGGGCCTGGAGAATGCTGTCTTGAATCCTGGGGTATTAATTCTGTATCAAGTAGATTATTATTTTAGCTGGAATTTAATTGTTCTAATAAAAGATCATGGCCAACCAACATGAGAGGAAAGGATTTGTTTCATCTTATCACTTGTCAGGGAAGTCATGGCAAGAACTCAAGAACTGGAGACAGGAATTGGAGCAGAGAAAATGTAGAAACACAGCTTACTGTCTTGATCTCCACTGCATGCTCAGCTTGCTTTCTTATATCATCCATGGTTAGCTACCTGCAGTGAGCTGGGCCTTACACGTCAATCATTAACCTCAGAAACTTGCCTATAGGCTTATCTTATGGAGGCATTTTCTCAAGTAGGATTCCCTCTTCCCAGTTATGTATTTGTGTCAGGTTAAAGCACAGTACAATGATTTACTAATATTCCTTCAGTCTTTTACTTTGTCTCTCTTTTGATACTGTCTTTTGCTAAATATAATTTTCTTTTTTTTTTCGTTTTTTATTTATTTATTTATTACAGTTTACTCATTTTGTATCCCAGCTGTAGCCCCGTTTCTCAGGCCCTCCCAATCCCACTCTCCCTCCCTTGTCTCCTCCCATGCCCCTTCCCAAATCCACTGATAGGGGAGGTCCTCCTCCCCTTCCCTCTGACCCTAGCCTATCAGGTCTCATCAGGACTGGTTGCATTGTCTTCCTCTGTGGCCTGATAAGGTTGCTTCCTCCTCAGGGGTCGGTGATCAAAGATCCAGCCACTAATTTGGGTTTTGTGAGACAGGGTATATCTGTGTAGCCTTGGCTGTCCTGAACTCTCTTTGTAGACCAGGCTGGCCACAAACACACAGAGTCTGCCTCTGTCTCTCTGAGTGCTGGGATTACAGGTGTGTGCCACCATGCATTGGTCAATTTTCAATTTTTAATTTAATCTACAAGCTGTCTAATTTTTCTTTTATTCTCTTGCCTTTTATATGATACAAAAGAATTCCAGTGATATAAGATTAAAATCATTCCTTTTCATGCAAATATCGAGTTCTCTCAACACCATATATTAAAAAGATCCTTTTTCCTAAGGAACAATTCTCATACACTGGAGGGAAAATATTTGATCATGTATTTTCTTTTTCACTTTAATTCTAGGAATTCTGCTTCATTGGCCTATATGGTACTCTTTATACCCCCAAAACACACCATTTTGAATGTAACTTCTTGGTGAGATAACTCTTTTTATTCTTGTTTTAGAATTGTTCATTTTATTAATTTACATATATATAAGTTTTGCCTGCAAGGTCCTGGAAGAGCATCAAGGGCTCTTAACCAAGCTAAAGTAAGTTTTGAAACAACAACAACAGAAAAAAGTGAAGTATTTTAGTGATCCGCATCAATAAATGAAACACTCGCAATAATTATCCTGTAAAGAGGAAAAGTAAATTTTGGTTCCTGTGTCGGATAACTGAAGCTCTTGGTGGATTGGCTCCAACACTTTGGGTTTGTGATAAGACAGTGTAGCCTGCCAGGATCATCACACCAAGGTCAGGAAGCAGGGAAAGAGGAAAGAGGTACTAGAGTCCCATAGTTCCCTTTAAGTGTTCTTTTTAGTGACTGGGAATATCATTAGACTTTACTCCCTAAAAGTTCCAATGCCTCTCAACAGCACAACCTTAGGTTCTAAGCCTTTACCCCTATGATGCTAGAGGGGGCTTTCACGTTCTAAATTTCCATGCTCTTTCACAGTTGTTTTTGTTACTCAAAGCCCATCGAGTTTCTGTATGACTTTTGGGATGTTTCATTTTGCTTGGTTTTCTCTTACAGTAATTGAATGCAACAGCATGGATGATAAATAAAGAAGACTGACTGGCTTATAGTGCAAGCCTGAAAACCCAAGATAAGGTGGTAGTGGTGGTGTCTGCCTAGAATCATTTTCTTATAGCATAACATGCATATCACATAAACCTTTCATCTCATTGGTTGAGCTGACTCCTAAATATGTGATTCCTTCTTGATGCCATGGAATTGCATGCCTCAGTTACTCACTAAGTGGGTCATCGTTGTTGTAGCAAGGACAGCTAGAGCTTGTAGGTTGCTTTTATGTTTTTTTTTTTCGTCTTTGCCAGATTCGTTTCAAGATTTCTGGCAGCTCTTCAGAATTACCTGTATTTTTTCTATCCTTTGTTCTGAATTGACATGCTGAGACTATATAGCCTTGTCCTGTTCAGAGAAGGTGTGTTTAACTTTTCAACACTGAGTGTGATAGTCATGACTACTACCAAATCTTATTCTTTTATATAGTTTTCATCTATAACTTTCTTTTCTAATGTGATTAATCATGAAAATGTGCTAAATGTTGCCAAATAACTTTTTTTCTTTGTAGCAGTTGCAAGGACAATGTGAACATTTTTCTGCATTCTCTTAGGGTGATATGCTACACAGATTTTCATTTGTTGATCCAGCTTTGCATTCCAGGAATCAAACCCAGATGATATAGTGTCTGATTATTTTAAATATACAGTAGAGCTCAGTTATATATTTACAAGATTTCACAACAATATTCATGAAATATATTTACTTGTAGGTTTTTAATGTCTTTTTTCTTGATTTTTTTGGCACCATAAGATAATGCAGTAATGGAGAAAGTGTTACCTTCAATATTTTGGCTCACATGCAATTAGCTGTTTGTAGTAGTCTCCTGCTGCTCTCATTTCTATAGAAGTAGAAATGTCCCTGCTTTTCTTTATCTGACATTCAAGTCTTTTCTATTTTTTCAAGTCTATTTAGATAAAAACTTGTCAATTTTATTCACCTTTTTACAAACTAACTTTAGAACTGGATTACGTAGTGCATGCCTATTTGTACTCCAAGCACTTAGAAGGTACAGACAGGGTTCAATGTCATTACCAGTTGTAGATGGAGCTCAAAACTAGTCTGATATGCATGTGATCTTGAAGAAAGAAAGAGATAGGGGTAGTAAAATACAGGAAGAAGGGACAAGAGGAAAACAATTTTGGTCTCACTGATTTTTCCCTATGGTTTTTCTATTCATTTCTTCATATGGCTTTATGTCACTAAATTTGCTTCCTTCTAAACGCTCCCTCAGCAGTAGTAGACAGCTAATGTCCCCTTCTGTTTTTCTGAGGACAATCAGTTACTCCCTTCATTTTTGGCTGACATATTTTTTTACTTTAAAATTTTGAATATTTATAACAAATCTGATAATTTATTAAAGATTCTTCTGTGGTAATATTTTCCTTCCTTGCTATTTGTAAGATTCATTCCTTTTCTCTGCCTTTCATAATTGTGATAATGATGCCTTCCTATGTCACTTTGAATTATTATTATTTGACTGTTGAGCTTCTAGAATGCTCAAAACCGCATCTCTCCTCTAATCTTAGAAGTTTCCTGAAATTATTCTTCAATTATATTCTCTACTTTTTCTCTTGCCCATCCATAACCCGCCCCCCTCCACACACACACACACACACACACAATGCAATATTCCATTCAGCGTTGTCCCAGTGGGAGCTTGGTCTCCATTCACTCTTCTTCATGATTTTTCCATATATTCTTGACTTTATCATTTGCATTGTCCTGTATAGTATGTTCATGGAACCTTACTACTGCTTGGTCAACTCTGTTCTTGAATCTCTTACAAGTTTTTGGCAACTGTATTTTTCCATTTTGGAATATCTTTTTTGTTCTGCTTAGCTTCTTGAGTTTTTCATCTATGTTTCTGTTTTGTTCATACATTGTTTCTATGACTTACTCCAGATCTTCCTTAGGCTCTTTGTGTGACTATAATTGTTTTCACCTGTTTGCCCAATAGATCTGCTTTCAGGTCTTTTCAGGGACAGTTCCTATTAATTATTTTTTCTTTAAATAAGACAGATTTCTATGTTATTTTTATACATTGTGCATTTTGTTGTTGTTGTTGAATACTAAACACTAGACTCTAATAAATTACTATCTCCTAACCCTGAGAGTTTTCTGTTATTATTTTTTGTTTGTCTTTGATATTTTTACAAGTTACTGTTTTAATGCTTGCCTTGAGTTATAAATTTAGAATTTTCTAAGACTGTTTATTTCCCATAGCATGCACAGTGACTTTCTCACTATCCCCATGTATAAAGTGGCTCTTTACTATCTAGATTAAATCTAGATTACAAATTTGGGGTGACAGAGGAGGAATGAAGAGCAGAATGGTACTGACCCTTTAAGCCACCAGATACCATATTAGTACAATAGATGAGCTTGCATCCATTAGGAAAGATACAATAAACATTGATGTTCTCATTTTTGTACCTCTGTGGTCTGAAGCAGCACTCAGTGATTTGTACCTGAAAGTCCGACATTTGAAGAACAGGGTCTTTCTCCTATGTTCCTGAAGACTGCAGATTACCCAGACACAGAGCTGTCCACCATGGCAGTTGAGAGGGAAATGGGTAATTGCTTCTGTGTTAATTGCTGAAATGAAATGCAATACACCAGTCTTGCCTCCCATGGGGTTTTGCTAGGCTTTAATAGACTCCAGACATGTAAAACTGTCACATTAGACAAGCTTTTCCAGTGTAGCCGTTGTCTGGGCACTGACAAATTCCTGCTGCTTCTTATTCTGCCATCTTCCCAGAAACCCTTTTCCAGTCACACCAGCTTTATATGTTCTTTGTTGTTATTGTTGTTTTCCTATATTGGAGACTTGTTTTCAATTATCTTGAAAGTACACACAGAAGCAGAATTGCTGAGTAATGTAGTAACTGCATCTTCAATTTTTCAGAGAACTGCCAACCTGTAATACAGTGTCTCATTACTTCCATGAATGTTTTAAATTGAGAATTAGAGTCTCTTTTTTTTTGTCTGCTTTGCCATGAACCATATTTTATTCATCAAACAATACCTGAGTGCAAAATGTTTTCTATAATGTCAGAATATGTTAAGATTCATGTGTGTTGTGATTCAAAACAATCCTAACTCAGGTAGGTAGACTTTGTTTATGTCCACATCTAATTACGTAGGTTCACTGAACAAAAAGTGAGTGACTTCAGAATTGTAAATATTGTGTCCTTAAATATATTGAGGTACTGGTTCGTCTGTATGTAGACTTCTCAAAATCTATGCTACAGATTTCAAAAGAACATTTGATGTATACACTTGCCCAATCACAGTGGATTTTCATCCCTGTTTAAAGGTCTCTGTTGTGACTGTGACAAGGTTTGCAACTGTCAGCTCATCTACATTTATAAGTCGCTGAAAAGATTATTTGAACTAGATACACAGCCATTCAATAAAATATAAGCACACATCTGATTCTTTTCCAATACCAAAAGAATTATAACTGAAAAAAAAATAAACCTTAATAAATCACAGAGATTTGTCCATGCCTTACCATGAAGGACAAGAATGCCTTTTAATTTGAAATACTAATTCCTTCTCAGGGAAACACATTGAGCCTTCCCTGTGTATTTCCTTCTTTTGTTTGATTTTATGAGCGCTTTCCTACTTATATGAGTTAAGATATAATTATTGAGTTTGACAAAGATTTAATTGATGATTTGACATCAAAATAAAGGACATACTAAGTATTAAGGAAGGACATCAACAGACGCAGTCTTCCGTCATGATTGTAACAAGAAAGACAGCCAGCAGAAAATAATTTCAAAGACAGAAGCATGTGCCATAGTATAAAGAAGCCAGCTGAATCCAGCTGTGAGTGAAGTAGATTTTACCTAAACAGAGAGTGGACTCTGGAGTACTTAAATAGTCTAACTTGGCAATGTAGGAGTCACTATTTTATCATCCCATGGGCAGAACCTCTGAGTCAACTGTGCAGAAGCAGATATGAACGACACATCCGGGTATAACATACAGTCCTCTGGAGATGCGATCTGCAAGCAGGCACTGGTGAAATACCCTCATTGTGAGACACATCCTTTTGGGCACAAGGTTCTGAATTCTCTCCCAGCTAGCCTTCTAGACTTTCTTTTTTTATAATTTTTTATTAAATTCTTTATTAATTTACACTTTATTCACCTTATATATCCCTGTAGTTCCCTCCCTCCTCCTGCCCCAATCCCTCCCTTCCTCCCCCTTCTGCGCCCATCTCTCTCCCCAAATCCACTGATAGGAGAGGTCTTCTTTTCCTTCCTTCTGATCCTAGTCTATTAGGTCTCATCAGGAGTGGCTGCATTTTCTTCCTCTGTGGCCTGGTAAGACTGATTCCCCCCTCAGGGGGAGGTGATCAAAGAGCAGGCCAATCAGTTCATGTCAGAGGCAATCCCTGTTCCCATTACTATGGAACCCAGTTGGACACTGAACTGCCATAGGCTACATCCGTGCAGGGGTTCTGGGTTATCTCCATGCATGGTATTTGGTTGGAGTATTAGTCCCAGGAAAGAACCCTGTGCTCAGATTTTTTGGTTCTGTTGCTCTCCTTGTGGAGTGAAATTTGCAGGTAAATGGTAGGAACTAGAAAGGATAATCTTGAGTGACCTATCCCAGAAGCAGAAAGACACACATGGTATATACTCACTCATATAGACATATAATATAGAATAAACCTAATAAAATCTGTATACCTAAAGAAACTAATCAAGAGGGGGGACTCTTGCTAAAATGCTCAACCTCTATCCAGAAAGGCAAAGAGGATGGACATCAGAAGGAGAAAACAGGGTACAAGTCAGGAGGCTGCCGCTGAGGGCCTCAGAAAGGCTCTGCCCTGCAGACCATCAAAGCAGATGCTGAGACTTATGGCCAACCCTTGCGCAGAGTGCAGGGAATCTTATGAAAGAAGTGGGAAATAGTAAGGTCTGGAGTAGAATTTCTAAATAGAAAAAGAGCTAGAAGTTGAAAAACAGTCTCAGTCTGGGTCTTGAAAACAAAAAACAAATATCCCAAAAGGCATGGAAAGAAGTTACTGGGAAGACAGAATAGTAAGAAGACTCTATACCTACCTATATCTATATCATTTATATTTATATCTATATCTATATCTATATCTATATCTACATCATCTGTCTATAGCTATAGGTAGATATCTATAGATATATAGCTCTGTCATTTATATTCTCATCTATATCTATATATATATATGTATATATATTTACATGTAGATATAGATACAGATGACAGAGATATAAATGAATGTATGTGTAATTAGGACGTATACATGAGTAGGATGAAGGAGAATATATATGTAAATGTACATATATAATTATGAAGTATATATGTAGGGAAATAGTATATTTTCATTTCTTTTTTGCAAGAAACATTCTTATTTCCCTTTGATTAGAAATTGATTTTTTTATGACATAATAATTCCTGGTTATGGTTTCCCTTCTTTTGCTTCTTCCAGTTCCTACCCACTACCCCTCCAATCCATATGCATTCCCTTTCTGATCTCATTTTAAAACAGCATTTGAATGAACAAGGGTAAATTGTATACATTCCACAAGAACATTATACCAACATTTAGTGATTTCATTTAGATTGCTTTCATACATGTTTATATTTTAAGTATATTCTACTGCATTAGGTTTCCATACTACCCCTCAAATGGCCCTCAAATTTAGCTGCCTTTGCATTCCCTTCCTCATTCCTCTCTCTCCACACTTCCTCCCATGATCTTCCTACTCCAGTGGAAAGAATTCTATTCAATTTCCCTTTTCTATGGAGATCTACTTGTCCAGCCTAGTCCCTTACTCTATAGCTAACTTCAGTGGTTCTATAGATTGTAACATGCTTATCATTGATGTAACAACTAAAATCTACATCTATGTAAGTACACACATTTGTCTTACTGGGTCTGAGTTACCTCACTCAGGATTATTTTTTCTAGGTCCATTCTTTTACCTGGAAATTTTAGGATATTATTTTTTAAACATTTCAGTAACACTCCGTTGTATAAATTTTCACATCTTCTTTATGCATTCTTCTCTTGAGGAACATCTATGTACTTTCTAATCTCTGGCTATTATGAATAGAGCAGCAATGGATATGGTTGAGCATGTGTCTCTACTGTAGGCTTGTCATTCTCCATTTGGTGGGGCCTGAATCTTGGCTGGAGTCCTGAAGTTTGGTACCTTCTGGATGGAGAACAGGGTTCTGCTTCTCTCAATGGCAGTGAGAGTGCCTTAGGGTGAGACCCAAGTGCTCTAAGCCGGGTTGTGGAAAAGGTTTTCCACAGAGGGTTACAGTTTAGCTCTTTTAGAATGAGGTCACCAGTGGCAATGGAAGCTCAGATCAGGCGAGACTTTCCTGAATCCCTGAGAAAAAGGAGTCTATGGTCACAGACCGAGCACAAATGATTGGCTATCCAGAGATGATGGACTTCATCTTTATCCAGCAAAGTCCCACATAGGCTGAAGGATGCTTTGGGCATATGCCCAAGAGTGGTAGAACTGGATATTGTGGAAACATTTATGTATACATATATAAACAATTAATGAAAAAGGCCATTAATTTGAAAGAAAGCAAGAAGAGACATATTGAAGGCTTTGGAGGGAGGAAAGGAAAGGGGAAAAATGATGCAATTATATTAAAATCACAAAAAAGAAAAATTTAAAAATAAACTACCATATGACCTAGGTATTTCCCTTCTGGGCATATAATCAGATAATGCTAGACCATATTACAGATGTATTTACACATCTGAAGCTTTGCTACTTTATTCACTATAGCAACAAATGAGGTTAACCACATTATCCATCAACAGATCGACTGGATAATGTAAATCTGGCATACATACAAAATGGAATAATGTCAAATTCAAAAAAAAATCAAATCAAAAAATTTCAGGAAAATTGATCACTTAGAGTGTATAATATTAAATGAGATTATACAATCTCAGAAACAAAAGAAATGTTTTTCATATGCATATCATAGCCAATAATATATACACATGTATATTATATGTATACATATGTAGTTATACATGTGTATGTGCCCCGACCCGCGGGACCTAGTTATTCATGGGGGCGAGGAGGACCAGAACCTGAAAGAGATGGGCAAGAGAAGGAACGGACTCAAACAAATGTGCACTTGTTAAGAGCCAAATTTTATTGAACTGAAGCAGGCTTTTCTTTTTTTTAATTATTTTCTTTTTCTTTTTTTTTTAAATTTATTTATTTTTATCTCAATCACAGGTTGGGTACTTTGAATCCCAGGCGTAGCCCCCTCCCACCCTCCCACTCCCTCCCTCATCTCCTTCTTCCCCGCCCCCTCCAAGTCCACCAACAGGGGAGGACCTCCTTCCCTTCCATCCAACCCCAACTTATCACGTCTCCTCAGGGCTGGCTGCAAAGTCCTCCCCTGGGATCTAGCCAGTCTGTCACTCCCCGGCTTGTATGGGGGAGGGTCAAAGAGTCAGCCATCAAGATCATGACTGAAACAGTCCCTGTTTCCCTGAATAGGGTCTTCAGCCCTACACCAAGTTATCATGGGCCCCATCCGTGCGGGGGTTCCAGTCCACATCCACAC
>JAQQSO010003716.1:0-13351 GCA_028658305.1 Pachyuromys duprasi | reverse complement strand
CATGGATAAGACACAGTCAGATGTTAGTTGAATGATATGCACAAATGCTAGTCACAAAGCTGCTGTTAAGCCAATAGGTAAAGTTATAGGGAAGCCTAAGAAACAGTAAAGGAAGATGTCAATGTCACCTGCAAAGAATTCAAGTCATTCTCACCTTCCAGGTCAACTCCATTAATTAGATCAGTACCCTAAGTTTTCTCATGGAGTGAAAGTGGAAAGTAAGACCATTCTACACACTTTCTTGGACTGCCTGTTTCCATCAGTTCTTTAGAGGTCCTGCTATTTGCAAGGCCTTTCTGAATGTTGTTCTGTATTCTTTAAGTATGTCTGTTAGGCCTTGGCACTGTGTGGTGTGCCCTATTTCCTACAAAGGGGAGAGTTGGCAAAGGCACCGCCACCTGTCCTGCTAGCTATGTGATTTATGGGAAAACCGTGGCACAAGCATAATCAGCTTGGGTTTCTTCTCTCTGTTTGGCATTGCCATTTCTTCCCAGCTCAGGCTGTTTCTTGCCCATGTTCCACTCCCGTACAGCTTTCTCACATTTCCCCAGTGAAGAGTTTCTAACATCACTTACAGGTGATGTATATATAGCATTAGGAGTGCCTGGGTGCAGAGGCTAGTTTGTAGACTGATTCTCATCTTTCAGGCTATCTGGATATTTAGGTAGTTTGAGAAAGGGAGCAAATACAAGTCTGGACTTAGGTTGGAGTGCTATCTCTGGGTATGCATGTGGGTAGGGGGCATTGGTAGAACCTTCTCCCTTTTCCAAAGTCACACAGAAAATATTGTCAGGATGTGTGGAAACTGAAACTCTGTGACATTAACCATTCCGCTCCACTTGTGTGGCCCTCTGTTTATTTTACTGTGACTAGAAGCTGAGTATTTTGATTGAATTCTTGAAACAAACAAACAACAACAATAACAAAAAACCCAACCCATAACAAATGTGAGCTGTGGGTAGCATGAAGGCGCAGAAATCAGCAGGTACCAAGAAACTTGTTCTTAGGGAGATGTGGGCAAGGAATCAGGTGCATGCATAGGAGAGGCGGCGATCAGGCTCTCTCATGACAGGCTGTCTGCTGCTCTGTGCTCTTCATGTCTGAGAACTTGCCCTGACATTCAGCCACCTCCTGTGTAGAAACAACTTTGAATGTGTTCCTGGGGATTGCATCCAGACTGTCTCTAAGAAAAGCCTTGGCTTCTGTTCTGATACAGAGTAACATTTGATGTGTGATGAGAATGGTTAGGGTTTTCAACCGGCCAGCCAACCATAGCATCCTCCACGGTCCAGGCAAGGTTCAGTACACAGTGAGGATAAAGTAGAGTCTATACTCTCCTGTTCTTCTAAGCCTCCCCAATGAGTGCTGGAAAGGAGCTCTTGGTTTACCTAGCAGCTGATTTCCAACATTCTTTTAACACTGCTTTCACTCCCCATTATCTAGAAGAGGCGCAATCTAAGACCCCAGGTAAAAGCCAGAAACTCTGGCTAGACCCATGTCCTGAGTATTTATAGCTTTATCCTGTATGTATATTCCTGTTACAAAGCATAATTTATAACTTAGGTATAGTAAGATATTAACTAAAGTAAAGTAGGCTATGATAACATATTCTAATAATAAAAATTAGTTATAGTTTATGAATATTTATTTCTGGAATCTCATCTTTAATCTCTTCAGATTAGAGTTACCAGAAGGTATGTGAACCATAGAAAACAAAGTCATGGTGCTGAGAACTACTGCATGATTCTTCCACATAGCTATTTAGGTCTTTAGAGCCAAAGCCAGTTGATAAACAGTGCTTTCTAAATAGCCCATTTCTTCATAACCCAACCTGAAATCACAAGTTCTATTAGGTCCTTGTTGAGTCTCTTCACCCCTGATACAGGCAATGGAAAAAACCATCCTTAACACTGGCATGGGAAAATGGCTCCCCGGGCTGTCTATAAGCCACAATCTTGCAATAAACTTCTGGAAGGAATCATACACATTTCAGTGCCCCCTTTTCCTTCCTTCCTTCCTTCCATTCCTTTTTTTGTTTCTTTTAAAGTATATTTTCCGTCCATTCTTCTCACCAGCTTCTCCATGAATTAATAAGTAGGCATCAAAATTCTGTTCCAAAGTCTGTCCTTAAAAAGAACAGGAAATTAGGGACTTGTATGTACCAACCACTACACAGGATTCAACATGGTTGTTTCTCCATGACAACTTTTATGAGGTAGATATTTGTTTGTTCCTATTTTTCCAATGATTATCTAGGATTCATAGAATAAACAAAGGGATGCATAAATTCTTTAAGTGATAAATGGAGGAGGAAGTAAACAAGGTCATGGGGTGCCCTATATTTTTTCTTTTCTATATCCCTCTGCTTAGGATTTGGGAGATTCTCAAGCATGGAAGGCATGAATGGTGGGAAGAAGCAGTTTCATATTGAAATAAGTCACATTTGTGTATTTCTCAGCACAGTGTCTTATACTGAAAGAAGGGAGTAGACAATGACTATTCATTATATTTTTCAAAAGTTCAAGAAATTCTCTTTCTTTTCACTCCATGCAGATTTCACAAAAACCTGTGTGAGAAACTGTTAGGATTCAGCAGTGCATTAAAAATTGTTTGCCCAGGGGGATTTTCAAACTTCCTTTCATCATCTTCATTATCTTTTTTCTCATAATTGACATTTTTATTAAAAATATACCATCACTTGGAGATACAGCTCAGAGGTAGAATGCTTTCCTAGTATCTGTGAGGTCCTAGGTTCAACTCCATAGACACACTCCCAATACACACCAAAAACAAGCATGTATATTTTAAAATCTCTTCTATCTTATTTTGTTCATTCATTCACTCACATTTATTGCTGTGTTAGCAGTTAATAAACCTAGGACATTGTGTATTAGGCAAGTATTTTACCATGAAGTTAAACCCTTATTGCTATTTTACACATCTAAATCATAGCATTAACATGGCAATATTTTAATATTAAAGCCTACAAAAGTAAAAGATTCTTTCTGTTAAAGTCAGAAAGGAGTATTGCACAGCCTCATTAAGATTATATTAAGAGGTGTTATGATGTAAAGTGTTGGGTCCTCAAGCAGTACTAGATGTCCTAGAACATGATGGCATGGCTGTGTGCTTGTAACACTAAGTGGTCTATACTTAAATATTTTCACTCTCAAGTTACCTACTCAGACACTTTTCAATAAAGGCAAAGGCTTCCTAAGTTATCTATTTAATGTAGGACAAAGCTTTTCTAAATAGTTTTGTTGAGATGTGGGGCTTGAAAAACCAGGAAAAGCAGAATAACAGAGAGTAGTTGAGGGGCAAAATATAAAGTGTATATATATATATATATGTGTGTGTGTGTGTGTGTGTGTGTGTGTGTATGTTGTATATGTTCCTGTTTATTAAATGTACCATTCGGGAGTAGAAATGCAGGTGAGTTCAAACACAGGGGGCGGGGGTCAACACAGAAGACACTGGCATCTTATAAGCTCTACATTACTTAGAAGAGCAAAATATTTTTGTATCTCAAGTCATTTTTTTTGTTTTGAAAATATATGGATGCCCCAATGCCTATTTCCTTCTCTCTCCCAGCCCTCTCAACCTCAGCCTCATCCCCGCTCTTCTTGCACCTGATCCCCACCCAGTTCCCCTCTCTGCTCCCTCTCTCTCACCCAGAGCCCTCTCTTCCTCTATTTCTGATATATATTTTATTTCCCCTTCTTATTGGAATTCAAGCATCTTCCCTTGAGCTTTCTGTGTTTCATAGCTTCTTTGGGTCTGTGGGTTGTAGCTTGGCTATTCTGTACAATATGGCTAATATCCAGTTATGAATGAGTACATACCATTTGGTTCTGGGTTACCTTACTCAGGATGATCTTTTCTAGTTCTATTCATTTGCCTGCAAATTTTATGATGTCCTTGTTTTTAATAGCTAAGTAGTATTCCATTGTATAAATGTTATCCATTCTTTGAGGGACATCTGGGTTGTTTCCAGTTTCTGGCTACTACAAATAAAGTTGTTCTGGGACAAGCTGGAGACATGGGATGGGGGAAGCTCCTGGGAAGATATGGGGGTGACCCTAGCTTAGACTTCTAGCAGTAGGGGAGACAGACTGAAGTGGCCACATCTTGTAGCCAGGCAGGACTTCCAGTGGAGGGTGGGGTACACTAAACCACCCGCAAAAACCTTGGCCCAAAATTTGTCCTGCCTGTAAGATGTGAAGAGATCGAAGATGGAACAGAGATTGGGGGAATGACCAGCTAATGACTGACCCAACTTGAGCCCACCCCATGGGAGAGACCCAACCCATGATACTATTAATGATACTCTGCTATGCTTGCAGACAGGAGCCTAGCAGAACTGTCATCTGAGCAGCTTCAACAGACGCAGAGAGCCACAGCAAACACTAGGTGGAACTGAGGGAGTCTTGTGGAATCCTTAGAGGAAGGATTGAGGGAGACAGAGGGGTCAAGGGCACCACAAGAAGAGCTATGTAGCCAACCAACCTGGGCCCATGGGTGCTCATAGAAATGAAACCACCAACCAAAGAACATGCATGGACTGGTCCTAGGCTCCCTACACATATGAAGCTGATGGGCTTCTTAGTCCACAAGTGGATCCCCTAACACTTGGAGCAGGGGATGTGTCGAACTTGGACTCTGTTTCCTCCCTCTGATCCTGTTTCCCTAGCGGGACTCCCTTGTATTGCCTCACTGAAAGAGGAGGCACTTACTCCTGATGCAACTGGACATGGACTGGGGGTTAGGGGGATATAGGGGATGAGGGTGGGACTGGGAGGAGAGGAAGGAGTAGGGTTGTGGCTACGAACAAATAAATAAATAATGAAATGTTATGAACTTCCCTATAATTTAAATAACTTTATGACTTATTTAAGAGTCACAGTAATCAATGACATCTTGAGTAGTTCTTAGACAGGTTAGCTTCTCATGATTCATAGGTTTCTAAAATTGGACCTTATAATAAGTAGGGATGGCCCTTATAGTAAGCACATTTACATGTAGCCTGAAGTTTTAGGAATAAATTGAAATGTACAATCTGCATTTGGAGAAAACACAAAAGTAAATGTGAAAACCTCCTGTTTTCTGAATGTGTTTGAGATACAATAATCAAAATATGCAAGGGGAATGTACTTTTAACAGCAGTGCACTCAGAATGCATTTCAAGAAAAATATCTTCACAATTAAGACATCCAAATCACTTCAGAAATGTGAGCTCTGGGTGGCTTAAACTTGTTAGAAACAGAATCCAGAAAATAAAACTGATCTGTAGACAGAGATGAAGACCCAGAAGTCTCCAATAAAAGGGCAATAGAGTTATGTTTGAAGAAAATATTTCACGTGAAAAGAGGCAGTATTGAGCACCATCTCCCACTTTTGTTTCCTGCACCATATTCTTTTATAGCACAGAAGAATGATGAGAAAAGTTGTAAAAATGAGCTTCGTAGAGAAATGGCCTTTTCTCTAAATGACAAACTTTTTAATATTTCACCCATGCTTTTTGTATTAGTATAAAACTTTAAGGTCAAAGTTTCACAATAAATCTCAGTCTTTGCCTGCCACAGATGCATAAAGACTCCACTCAGCAGGGGATTGAAGGAGATGTTGAGACTCACAGCCAAACTTTTGGCAGAGCACAGACAGTCCCATGGAAGAGAGGGGGGATAGAAGGACCTGGAGGGGACAGGAGCTCCATAAGAAGACTAACAGAGCCAACATGTCTGGGCTCGGGCGGGGAGGGGTGTGTGTGGACACTGATGCAACAACCAAGGACCACGCATGGAAAGGACCTTGATTCCTGCTCAGATGTAGCCCATAGGCAGCTCATTCTCTTTGTGGGCCACCTAGTAAGGGGAACAGGGGCTATCTCTGACATGAATTCTGTTGCCTGCTTTTCAATTAATTGCCCCTGGCAAGGAGGCCTTGCCAGGATACAGAGGAAGAGGATGTAAGCAGTCTTGAAGAAACTTGACACTCTGGGGTCAGTTGGTAAGGGAGGAGGGCTCCCCTTTTTTGAGGACTAGGCGGAAAGAGGGAGGAAGGGTGGGATTTGGAGGAGATGAGGGAGAAGGCTATAATTGGGATGTAAAGTCAATAAATTAATATATATATATATATATATATATATATATATATATGAATAAGAAGCGTGTGCTCAAAAGTTCTCTTTCTAAACTCAGTGCTGGGGAATCAGGTAACCACACAATTGCCTTCTCTCATTTCTCTTTTCTTTCTTCCAAGTACTAACCAGGTTGACCATCCTTAGCTTCTATGATCAGATGAGCTTGGTGAATTCATGGTGCTACGGCCATAGATTTTGCTGGCTTTATTAAAACGCTGATACCAATGGTGTTTCTCTTGGTTGTTCTAAAATGCATGGTTAGAGCACTTTGTAAGTATTTCATCATTATTGGAATCTACGGAGTTATCAATATGTGCTGAGCCTCAGGCAGACTCAAGAATAACAAGAAAGGGGACAGTTGTTCCATTTCACTGGATATTTAAGATGGTAACGGAAGGAGAATGGGAAAATTTTACAGAAAAAAATTACCACCTGGTGATTCTTGGATTAGGTCTGTATTAAAGAGAGGAACCCAAGGTTTCAGCCATTGGTTGCCTTAACTCCCTACACATCTTATCATTACATGAGGGCTAACCCTCTTACACTGTCTTTTTTTGGACCAACTGTGGGGGATGTAAAGTGAAAGATTACAAGGAATAGGTTGTATATACATGTTATAATTCCTTTAGCCAACCTGCTTTTCATCTTCTGAAGTTTTTATTGAGCATTTTTGTGCTCTAGACTTTGTAGTAGTCACTGGAAATAATTCATATTTCCTGACCATGTGGTGCTTACAGATTCACAGTGAAGACAGACAGATACACATTCATACCCTTGCATGTGTAATAAAAAGTCTGGGTAAAAATGTTCTAAGTAAAGGAAAGAAGTTTTCAGAAAGTTCAAACAAGGCATATTGACCTAGACTGACTTAGGATTTCAAAAGGGGACTGTGAAGAGAAGAAAACAAAATATCAATAGATCAGTCATAAAGCCTGTACAACAGTCTCATAAAAGGAAGGAACAAAATCTTCAAAGCAGCCACACTGATTTAAATGGAGGCAGAAGCCAGGAGTATGGGGGCTGTGGTCTCTCATCTTATTTGAACTGAACTACATGGTGCTTCTGCAGGTATTCTGGCACCAGAAGGTGGGTGGTTCACACTGTGTCTATAGAGAATAGTAATAGTAGCACATTATACTCAATACTGTGGCAAAGATAAGAAGGCCATTTAATGGGGTATGCTCCAAGCCTAAGCAGCTAAGCCATATGTTCGCTCAGATAGAAAACAGGACAGACAGTGAGAAGTAGGTGGAATTTTGATATATTTCAGAGGCCAGGTGGAGATTTGGTTATGTCTTGACATGTGAGATACAAAGGAGAAAGTGGTTTGGTAAAGGACTGATTCTTCTGTAACTGTCCAGGTGAGTGTGGCTGCAGGTGTTAAGACAGAAAAAGTTAGAAAGACAGAGATTCTGTTGCATCATTCTGTGCTTACTATATCTGCTGGTCTTTTGAGATGTTAGGGTGGATATATTTACTGGATAATTTGGTGTGGGGCACGGACCCGCACAGGGAATGAATTTGATGAGCGTTGATTTACACACAGGATATGAATTATTGTTAACAGTGAGTGTAGCTACATCTAGAGTGAAGGGTAAACATAGGAGAGGGGCTGTAGATTGGGCCTTATCACTCTAGCACTTAACAGTCATTCTTGGAAGGTGGTTTGGTGTCTTTTTTGAAAATATTTTAAAATTTTTATTAATTACATTTTATTCACTTTGTATCCCCCCATAAGCCCCTTCCACCTCCCCTCCCAATCCTTTCTTCCCTCCACCTTCTCCAGGCATGCCCCTCCCCAAGTCTACTGATAGGGAGGTATTCCTCTCCTTCCTTCTGATCCTAGTCTATCAGCTCTCATCAGGAGTGACTGCATTGTCTTCCTCTGTGGCCTGGTAAGGCTGCTCCCCCAACAGGGTGAGGTGATCAAAGAGCAAGCCAATCAGTTCATGTCAGAGGTAGTCCCTGTTCCCATTACAATGGAACCCACTTGGACACGGAACTGCCATGGGCTACATCTGTGCAGGGGTTCTAGATTATCTCCATGCATGGTACTTGGTTGGAGTATCAGTCTCAGGAAAGACCCCTCTGCTCAGATTTTTTGGTTCTGTTGCTCTCCTTGTGGAGCTCCTGTCCTCTCCAGATCTTACTATTTCCCACATCTTTCATAAGATTCCATGCACTCTACCCAACAGTTGGCTATAAGTCTCAGCATCTGCTTTGATACCCTGCAGGGTATCAGAAGAAGGAGAAAACAGGGAACAAAGTAGGAGCCTGCCACTGATGGTTTGATGTCTTAAGAAGGTAGAAAGAAATCCACAAGGTTTTGGAAAATAAAATCCTAGAGAAGGAAACGTTCAGAGAACAAGAGGCAAAGGCTAATGATACAGGGTCAGGCTAAATGTTGTCTGTGAAGTGCGGGAGAAATCAGTTGGGGAAGCTTGAGGGAGGAAAAGGTGAGGCAAAGAAAGAGCAAGAGTTGTCAAGAATTTCTGAAGTTCTCTTACTAAATGAAGCAGAGAGAAGGTGTTATGCTTTGAATTTGGTTTGTTATTGTTGTTGTTTTCTCAGCAAAAGAAGGCTCGATTCCTCCATACGGCAGTGTTGAGATGTGGGACTGAGTGGAAGATGTTCGCACTGAAGGGATGGTAGAGATCTATTAAATTTCTTCAAGGGAGTGGGTTAACTGCCCTAGAAACACAGACCCATCCTTCCCTTCTGAGAGCACATACCCTCTACCCCTTCTGCTTTCCACTATGTGTTGAGGTGGCGTATGTGGCCTTTACTTGCGGCCAAGAAGATACAAAAGCCTGATCTTGAATTTCTTGGCCTCCAGAATTATGAACCTTAGGGAACTTGAGTTTTGTTTTGTTTTCTATAAGTTATCTAGTCATGTACATTTTCTGTTACAGACATGGAAAATAGACTTAGCCAGGGTAACGGCAGAAGAGGTGTATCCTTTGGAACTGATTTTTCTTTTAATGGTTGTATTTGAAGCTGAATGGAGCTACAGACTATTTAAGCATTGATGAAAAAAAAAACTAGCGTTAAGAAAGACAAGTGGATATGAAGGAGAAAAAATAAGTTTGTGATTCATAGACTTGCATTCCTGGGCAGGATGAAAGGATAGGATTTGTAACTCTGGGATAGGACTAGACTTGGATAGGAGGGAGAGAATTCCTGTGGTAGAAAGAAAAGACAGTAGAGTCAGGCTAAGGCAGGGTTTAGCTTAGAAGAGGAAAAGCTAAGGAAGTTAGCCATGTGGCTACGTTAGTCTTCAAACTAAATGCTAGTATCATGGTGCTCATCACTGCGACCCCACCTAGACTCAGTCTGTACATGTGCATCAAGCCAATGGCGTCATCTTATTTAATCTATCATCAAGTAATAGTTACTGTGGGGCAGTGGTTCTCAACCTGGGCATTGCCACCTCTTTGGGGATTGAATGACCCTTTCACAGGGGTCACCTAAAACCATTGGAAAACATAGATATTTGCATTACAGTTCTTAACAGTAGCAAAATTACAGTTATGAAGTAACAACAAAAATAATTTTCTGGTTGGGGGTCACCACAACATGAACTATTCTGAAGAGCTACAACAATAGGAAGGTTGAAAACCGCTGGTATACCATAACATAAAAAAGTCCGAACTCCCTTCTGGGTTTTGAAAACCTACCAACCCCTGAGCTTGAAAACTAACCAATCCCTGGGTTCACCCCAACCTGAAGACTTGAAATTTCACTAATCCCCACCCTGCAAACTCTGCCCCCCCCAAAACCCCCGATGTAAAGCATGCCTCCTGCTTTGTTCTTTGTTGCTTCTTGCCTGAGCAGACGCAGCGACTCTTGTGTCTTCCCCAGTAAATATTTTGTGTGTGGGTCTTTTGTGCAGTGTGACTTTGTGGTTTTCCTTGACTCCCAACTGCCAGGATACTTTTCTTTACAGAACTACACCACTTGTGTTGAAGAAACCTTACTCCTCAGAGCTGAAACACTTAGAGTTGATAGGTCTGTGTCTTCTTGTATGGCTTTATTATTTTCTTTTAACTTTGATATACAAATTTAGTAATTAGGCCTGGGAGGGATTTAAGTGGCCGCAGGTTACATTTTAATATCTTTAGTGATACAACCCAGAGAACTAGTTTCCAGAGAAAATGTTGTATTGAGAAGGAGGGTAAAAATGGGATCACAGCTCAAGAAAATCCTCTCCTGTGATAAATGCTGCCCAGTCTGATGGTGCCCCAGGAGAGTTTTACATCTGGCCTCCAAGCCATAGAACCTGAGAGTGAGAACTTCACTGCCCCTGAATAAAGAGGAAAGCCAGCATAGCTGCATATTCATTCAAACCTAGAAAGCATGAGCAGATGTCAGCAAACACATAGGCTTGGTAGGCTGCTAGACTTCTGATCCTACTTCTCCCTGGAGCAAGCTCCTTAGCATTACTCAGCTGTATTTGCTCATCATGAAATGTGAGTGAAATCTGAGCTCTCACTCTGTAAGTAGAGATAGAGACATATATGGCTCCCTTGATTGATTTTGTGGTGTTGTAGCAGAATATCTAGGCAAGGTAGATTATAGGGAACAAAGACTCCTTTCCTATAATTCTGGAGGCTGGGAAGTCCTAAGTCAAGAGATTGTCTGTAAGGACTTTCATAACCATTTGTGCTCTAAGACACAAGGAGCACAGGTAAGAAGAGAAGTAAAAGATGGAGTTTACATTAGGAGCCCCTCCCGCAATCACTAGCCCACTACTGCAGTGGTGGGATTAACCTCTTTACAAGGGTAGAAGCTTATGACTTTGCCACCTCCTGAAGGTCCTGCCTGTCCATACTGCTGACTGGGGTTCAATTATCCAACATATTAACACTGGTAGACATATTCAGATCATGGTGAGAATGAAGACAGTTCTTTCAGAGCCCTTTATCTTCAGAACCAAGCTGATCCTCAGCTTCATTGTCCATCCCCTCACTGGCTTCCTCTGAAATGTCTCAGTAATCTCCTCCTTTCTTTGAGCCTTGATTACAATGCTGTGTCTTCTTCTGTGTTGTAGAAAAATTTCCTTTAAGAGTGAGACATCTTAACTGGTGGGAAATTCCTCTAGTAAGAAGGTAAACAACTCAAGATAGCTTCCAGCAGTCCCTGATACTGATCAGATTCGCTAGGCCTCTCCTTGGCAGAGTAAGCAATAAAAGCTGAGCATCCCTCTCAGACTGACCGGCAAACATCATTCTCAAATAGGAGCTGAGCTGCCAAGAAGACCCAGGCAAGCTGATCTGCAAAGGCTCTGAGACCAGACCTGGTGTCACGAATAAACCATGCGAGTTACCCAGAAGAAGAAACCAGCTATGATTCCTGGAAGAACTTTAAACCAACTGAGGCACCTGGGAAAGGACACTCTCCAACATGTTGTGCTTCCTGCAGGCTTTGCACTCTGTTATGATCCCGGCTTGATAAGCTGTTGCCTGTGCTGGGGAGGGCCTACGTGATGCACTGCACCTGTCTTAGAGTCATTTCTGCTCTTGTAAGTAACCCCTCAGTCATATTTCTGTAAATAACCCAATAAAACTCCTTGTCTCACTATTGTAGGATTTTGTTGGTGTCTGTACTTTGGTGTGCTGTGGTTTCCCTCTCTGGTGTGGGTAAATGGGCATGTTGCTTCTCTTCAGGAAAAGTTATATCATACAACACTCTCCCACCCAATGGTCACACTCACAGTGAAAATGGCCTTTTCTGTGAGGACTCACCCAGTGCCCTCGGCTGTTTGTCTCTTCCGTAGGCTAATACTACTTTCAGGCTTTTGAGTATATTTCCATTGTAATACTTTCTGGATTGGATTTAATTAGATTGTTAATTACTTTTCCTCCCTCATCAGATTTTAAGCATCTAAGCAGCAAAGGACCCAATACACATTTGGCACCACATCAGCAATGCTCTGGTGCTAAAGTGTCATGTTGTTTAATAAATGCTGAAGTAAAGAATGAATGCTGGGAATATTCTATAGGACAAGCCTACATGCATAATTACCTAGTGTGTTTCTCTCTTAGAAAGTAGAAGTACAGGAAGCTGGGTACATATCATGGATTACCTACAAATATACTCCTACCCCAGCCCATAAATACTGAACCTGCATGACATTATCTATTTCCTTGTTCCTTCACTCATTGATGTTTGTTCTTATGTCTCTGTCTGTGTCACCAGGCAACAAGAACTCTGACAAAAATAGCTGTATCTAATAATATGTTTGATTCCAAGAATAGTTACATATTTAAATATGTGCTCTGGTTAGCGTATAAGCAGAATCTTATTTGTATTCATAATACTAATAACAAAAAGGGAAGCTCTTACAGAAGCCTTGATGGGGGTAGTAGAAAATATATGATATGAAAGTAGAGAGGGTGAATACTGAAGATTAAAGGTTTAAACAAGAAGGGCTGGGAATGGGAAGAGGTGATGGGAGATGGTTGGTTAATCAAAAACAAATATATATGTGTATACATATATATGACTTGTGGACATCTACTGCTTTATAACCTAAAACATATCTTTAAAAAATTCAAATTTAAAAAAGGAGTTTGGACAGAGTTTGCATGAGTGAACAATGCTTTAACCAGAAGTCATGGCTTATTAAATGAAAATCTTAGTGCCAAGCATGGGATTCCCCCCTAGGTCAGAGAGGTCCCAAAGACCACCAAAACAGCACAGGTTATTGCTATTGCTCTTGGTTGCTCACGATAAGTAGATGCTAAGGCCCTATTGTTGAAGACAAAACCCGTTTGGTTTGTAGGACATAGGTAAATTAAGCTGGGGCTGACCTAGAAACTTCTTTCTTGATGGTTAGCTTTCATTTGTGTCCAAAAAAAAAATACATGGGCTGCTGGGGAAGAAAACTCACCATGTACTTATCTAATGGAACATCCTGCATGCTACAATAATAATTTGTCAGTCAATATGTGCCTATTGTTATAAGAGTGGTATTGCAGTTTGAGGGGTAACCAACTGCTTTTTTATTTGATTTTGGGCCTGCTCCACAATTGAAAATTCATGCCTAATATTATAATCTTCATTCAAAGCTCACAGCTCTGAAGGCCATAGGCCCTCAGGAAGAACCTGCTGGCGTTATGGTGCTAAGTGGACACAAGCTGCCTTCTAAATACTTATACTTATACCCATAGAATAATACTGTTCCCAACTTGATCAGAGAAGCGTATTTTT
>JAQQSO010003715.1:0-13351 GCA_028658305.1 Pachyuromys duprasi | reverse complement strand
CTTAAGACCAGGCCTGCCTCTGCCTCCCTAGTCAGGGGATTGAAAGCATGCACAGACACAGCAAACTTCAGCATAAGTTTTCAAATGTCTTTATCTCATATATACTTGAATGTTACTGAGAAGCCCAAAGAATTTTTATTTATGTGGGTTGTATCCATCAACATTTGACATATTACAAATTGAGTATTGTAAGTAATATGAAAGTCCACATACCAGTGGGTAGGATACCATCAGTACACATCATTTAACATCTAGAAAACTCTGGGCCTCTATGTAATGTGCAAAGATATAAGCAATGTTCTGTAGCACCAAGGGGCTCTGACTTCATGAATCCTCTGAAACTGTCTTGGGCTGAAGCACACTTTGAAGGCTCTTTCTCTCTGGAGGTGACTGCTACTGCCAGACCAGTCCTGATATCAGCTGGCTGGATGCTGTTTATTGGGTGAAAGTTACCCTGGGAATATTCATGGCTCCAAGCAGGGATTAGATGGGGTCAGGAGCAAGTTCTTGGAAAGCTGCCTTTTTGGGTCCTGCTATTCCTTGTGATTAGGGGTGGGAAGGGCAGGAAAGAGGGTTGCTCTCAGGCCCCCTAGCATTGTGACAAAGTAGGAAAATTCAGGATGGGAAACTTTTTTGACTATGATCATTTCCACATGACCCACATGTCCTTAAGCCACCAACACTATGTAGATGGTTGACTGTAGCTTGAGATGGAAGGGTTGGTCTGGGCCCAGCTGGTCATCCACTTAGCAGAAGAATAGTAGCAGAGTCATAGGTATTCATGCAAGAATGTAGACAGAGAGGGAAAACTGATTTGCTGTAGGAAATTATATGAAATAATGAAAGAGAGATCTTTCATTTGGATTCTTACACATCCTAGTTGTGGCAGATGGTCCCCAAGTACTGTCTCTCTCACGAGAATTTGTTACACTATAGGTGAGAAAGTCAGACCACACATATAAGGCCAAACTGAATTCTTTATATGTGGCAGGCTAACACCTCAGAAACACTCTTGGTGGTGAAGCTCAGATGTACAGTGTTACAAAAACCAAAAACCTCATAGTCACATTAATGTTGGCTGAGGGCCAGAGCAACCATGCTACATATGTTTTGGTTCTCCATAGTGGTTACTTCAAATACAACAGGATGGTTTGATTGATACAATGTTCAGTTATTTAAGGGCATATTTAATTTGTATACACATAAATTGTCTTGGTCAATACATCTCAACCATGGCCAGGGGAATGGAAATTCCAAGTAAGCAACTAATGTTGTGTGTTTTGAGGGCTAAACATGGTCTAGGGAGACATAAAATTGAGTCAGGACAAGATTAAATTACCTTAGTCACTTCAAACTCCTCCACACCAGACGATGCTGTTTGCTGAGGGTGCAGGAAGCATTGAGAAGTTAGGGGATTTGAATTCCTTCAGTTTTGTATATGACCTACTCACTGCAATTGGACCTAACACTTCCAGGTCCCACTATCCTAGAGTCTGGAGACACAGCCTTCAGTTCAGGACCCTTGGGGGGCATTACAGATCTGGTACACTGGAATATTACTCTTGTCAGTGCAAACTAGCTGCTGGACACCAACAGGATAAGGGCTGAGTGAGGGCACTGCAACAGGAAGGTAAGAAGTTGCATTCCGGCCAGGCATGGTGACACAGTTTTAATCCCAGAACTCGGGAGGCAGAGGCAGGCAGATCTCTGTGTGTTTGAGGCCAGCCTGGTCTACAACTGGAGATTTAGGACAACCGTGGTGACACAGAGAAACCCTCTCTTGAAAAAAACAAAACAAAACAAAAACCTAACCCAACCAACCAACCAATAAAACAAACCCCCAAAATAAAAAAACAAGCAAAATACCCCAACAACAACAAAACCAAAAAAAGCAAAGAACAAAAGCAACAAAAACCTTGCAATCCTTGTATAAATGTACTGTGCCAAGCTTCAGCTGTGAGTCACCTTCTTAGGTATCCTTTGATCATTAGAGTGAGTCAAAGGAGGGAAATGACATCAGGTACACCACTCTATTTCTCTGAGCTGGGCTCAGCTTTTAGTGTTATTACACACTTAAATCTCTCTCTTCTTAATGGCATAAAATATGGAAATAGGGAGAAACAGAGTAAAGGGAAACTGACATCCCTCCCTGGATTAGCCAAAAGCATGAGTATATTTTCATGATACAGACATCTGTAAGCACAAGACATGCCGTCCTAGCAAAGAGTGGCTGGGTGTGTGGCATGGAGGACACTAGTTAGTATGGAGGTCTCTGCAGATAATGGTGTGTTGGGGGGGGCAGCTCATGGTGGCTGAGAAACAAGAAGCTGAGGCTCATCAAATAATGTCTCCATGTGACAGTAGGAAGACAAAACTAGAGCACTTTTTGGAGCCCTTGATGTAATGCTGGCAACAGAGATGATGGTCAGGGTCATGTGGAAGATGCCAACAAAAAAGTGCTGCAGCCTAATCCAAACTGTCCTGATCACCATTGTTTTAGCCAGGGTTACTATTGCTGTGATGAAAACATCATGACATAAAAGCAAGTTGGGGAGGAAAAGATTTATCTGGCTTACACTTCTACATTGTAGTTCATCATTGAAGGAAGACAGGACAGGAACTCAAATGGGAGAGGAAACATAAAGCCCGGAGCTGATGCAGAGGTCAGAGAGAGCGCTGGTTCCTGGCTTGCTCAGTCTGTTTTCATTTAGGACCCAGAACCAACAGTGGAACGTGGTCTCACCTACAATGGGTCAAGTCCCCCCCTCACCCCCCAATTTATCATTAATTAAGAAAATGCTCTACAGGCTTATCTGCAGCCCAGTCTTGTGAGGTATTTTGTCAGCTGAGGTTCTCTCCAGTATGGTGACTCTAGTTTGTATGCTGAAGATGATATAAAGTAGCCTGCATGGCAGCCATGCTGGAGAGACTTCTCCTCCTGCATTTTTCTATCTCCTTCTGTTAGCCTTTGTAGCAGAACCAACAGAGATTTTGTTCCCTTTTTGGATATGGAACTTGAGAGAAGATTCATCAACAAAATTCCCAGTTGCTTCCTGATTCACTCTTTATTTCAGGACTTTCTCAACCAGCCAACAGACACTTAATAATTTTTATTTTAACTTAGGAAGTAGCCAACTCATCTAACTTAATTAATTGAATATTCTAATCCCGGACCCTGCAATGTGGTCCATTACCCCTTTCTGATTCAGTCCCAACACTTATTCCTCTCCATGCCATGCTTACAGGTCCCCACATCTCATTCTTCTCCCAGAGACCCCCTCTCAGCCTGAAAGTCCCTCATTTCCTCTCCTCTCTAGATTTTGGCTTCTACATCTTTTTCAGCCAATCAAAAATTAAGGGAAGAAGACTCTTTACAAAAGATAATGCAGGTGCTGAACCTTAAAGAATCACAATACCAAAGTCCAACAGTATTCAGCTAGCTGCCTGTACAGAATTAACAATTAAATAATAGAGAGACCTTTACACAGGGCACAAAGAGATCACCCCAACAACTCTTGGTGTACTTCCATCTCACTTTTGCTGTCTGTGCCCCTTGGTGTTCCCTGCAAACATGCTGCCCTGTTTCTAATCTCTTCTGGACACTAAGCTGTTTCCTGCCACTCTTTCCTAACTAGTTCTTCATTATGTAGTATCAAGTATATTCTTAACCTCCCAAAATGTGGTTTGTCTGAAGCTCATTACAAACTCCCCCACAATCTGCCAATCCAGTTTTCTTAAACCTGACCCTGTCCAAACAAAGTCACCGAGAGTCTAGAGGACAAGTGACAGCTGCACCCTCCAGAGAAGGGGACAGAGGAGGAGGAACAGGAGATGCCCCTGGTTAGAGCAAATGGCTGCTTAAGGGGGCCTGTGGATGGACTGTGTTTTCAAACATTACTTGGTGTGCTTCAGAGCGAACTGGGCAGATGGTCAGAGGAGGCCCCTCAGGAGACCACATGCAGAATAAAGGACAAAGGGCACCAGAAAAGGAACGTTCCTGGAAAGCATAAATAGACTCATCATTCACATTGTAGAAGGAGACAATTCCTTCATCACAGTCCACGAAAATCCCAACCCCATGAGGGGCCTGACAGGGAGAGACGTTCTCGAGGTAGTTTGAGAGCCCAGTACTGCTCATGATACAACTCCATAACCCAGAAACCATTCTCGGGAGACATGAGGATGAATCCTTTCTTCATGACACTCTCCCTACATACGCCTAGCACCCAGTCAGGCATATTTCCCACATTCACCTCCCAGTAATGTTTCTCTGAAGTGAAGGTCTCACAGCCTAACATATAGGGCCAGGTGTCAAATCTCTCTGGCCTATCAGGTGATGGTTGACGTGAAACTTCCAGGTGAACTGATTTTAAATTTTTGCTCACAACAAGCTGGGGGTGGGCTGTGTTCAGATCCAGAGTCACGTCAACTGGAGAGAAAGAGAAAGTGCATCAGTGAATATCAGCTGGAAATGGTCCATCCCTCCTTGTCTAAAGACACACAGCAGTGTTCTGGAAGCTGACAGAACTAATAGTCCTCAGGTAAGAACTGCTTGCTCTCGGCCTCTATTCTCTAAGTAGCAGCCACAGCAATGTCAAAGCCGAGAGCATCCAGGGGCTGTGCTGACACCACCCTGTCAGGGGGGTTAGTTATTTTGTAAAAGATTGTGTTTGTTTCTCAGCGTGTCTCTTACCCTGGCTATCAGATGAAGAATTGAGACTCCATTATGTTATTTTAACAAGCTTCAAAGCATAATTCTGAACAGTATTAACTCTATTCTTAACCCTTTATGCTAATTTGGCTTTCTCCCAGCATGCATCCCAGAGATAGTTGCACTTTGTAGTTTTGCTTGCTGAGTGTTTCTTCTCCCTCCTGGACATCTCCTGTGTATGAATCCCTCACTTCCTCCTTTAACTCCTCCTCTCCTATTCTCTATCCTGCTCCTCAACTGAGTGTAACCTGCTTCATTGGTATATCAGGGGACAGCTGGGGAACAGTGTTTGTACAACATTGAGACAGGAGATTCTCCAAACAAGGATTGTCACCAGAAATAGGGGATATGAAAATCAGCATTTGATTTATACAATAACTTTATGCCAACAACAAGGAGCTGGTCTCTAAGCCATCCCTCAGAACTTCTTTAGGAGTCTCAAGAAAATAGCAGGCTTTCTCCCACAATTAAAAATCTCTCTGCCCTCACTACTATAAGCTTTTCAACAGTTTCACTTCTGCCTATTCTTGGTCTCTAAGTTCTTGGGAGGTGTTCTGCTTTAAATGACAATGGTCCCTATTGGTTTATGTATTGCAGCTGGTGGAACTGTTTGGGAAGGGTCAGGAGGTGTGGTCTTGTGGGAGGAGGTGTGTCACTAGGTGTGAGCTCTGAGGTTTCAAGAGACTTGTGCCATTTCCAGTGTGCTCTCTGCTTCATGTTGAGGTTCAGACACACACTCTCTCAGCTGCCCCCTGAATGCCATCCTGCTGGCGGCCATGTTCCCTGCCATGATGGTGATGTATTCCTATCCCTCTGGAAGTATAAGCCTTGAATATACCCTTCCTTGAAATAGTTGTCTTGTTATAGCATTTTATTACAGCCATAGAAAAGTAAGATCTCACAGCCCAGAGAGGCAGCAAGTAAACTGACCTGTATATGACCATGCCAAATGTCCGCGCTGAAAAACAAAAACAAAGCCAGAAATCACTCTGGTGTTAGGGAGAGAAAATTTTGTGAACAGTACAATAAAGAAAATGTTAACAAATCAAATAATTAGGAGTTTTCCTACAAAAGAGCAACTATTTCTCAATGGCCTCCTAAAGTTAGAGAAGTATGGAAGTAGAAAAAAGTAGGAGGGGCAGATACAGCCAAAACAGCTACAAATGTATCTGATGAAACATCAGCCATAAAAACCAAGAAGGGTCTTTGTTTCTATGAAAATAACATGGGATTTTTGTAGGTTTGCAATCATTTCTTCACATGGTTATAGACTGTTGCTCCATGTGTGGTGATTAAAGGCAACACATGGCAAATGATGGAGCATCAGTGCTTGCTTCAGACAGCACCACGGCTTGGAACAGCACAGTGTCCACCTGTTGTGTAGCAGTTGCTGCTAGGATCACAACTTTCCATCTTGCAAGAAGTTCATCAAGACACAGGATGTTTGGGGGAGGGAAAATAATGGAGTATACTAAGGGAAGGGACTAGATTCCATCCTTCTGGGAAGCTTGTTAAACTTGGGAAGTAAACAAAACAGTAGCTTCAGGAAGTCCCTGAAACTGACCAGATGCACTAGACTGCTTCTTTCCTAAGCATATATGAGCTCAGAGGACTGCTGAAAGACATTCTCAGACAGCTGAACTGTCTTAGAAGCAGAGAGCAGCTGACAGGCTGGGAGAATCAGAAAATCTGGCAAGCTCCATGCACCAGGCTCAGGCCAATTGAGTTACCTGGACAGAATACTCTCTAACATGCTGAGATGTCTACAGGCTGTGTACTGTACTCCAGGCTTCCAGCTTTCATAAGCTGCCTCCTATGATGGCCTTGGTGACATAGTTGTCTTTGAGTCATTCCTGCTCCTGGAAGTCATCCTTCACTTTATTACACAACACTGTCTTAGTTAGAGTTACTGTTGCTGTGATGAAAGCTAATTGGGGAAGAAAGGGTTTATTCTGCTTATGCTTTCTACTGCATTACAATTAGTCACCCAAGGAAGTCAGGACAGTAACCCAAGCAGGGTAGAACCTGTAGGCAGGAGCTGAATGTAGAGGCCATGGCAGGTGAACGGACTCTCTCTAGCTTGAGCACAGCAAGCATGGCTGTGGCAGGCCTACCCCTTCTCCCCATTCCCTCTGCCTTGCTGGAAACCCTCAGCTACATTCCTAAAGCTAAGCACCAGATCTATTCCCTTACTTGCCCTCTTCCTCCTCCTAGGGCTGACTACCAAGGTCTAGCTATCAAAGTATAGAAATCCAGCAATAAAAAGCCCCCTTTGGCTCACTTAATTAACATGTCCAATTAAAATTAAACACCTCATCCTAACACAGGGTTTCCCCGTGTACCGTTATAAACTGCATTTTCCTATGTGCCAAATTTGTCTCCTATGTATGCAGAGGCAGTCCTTTGTCCTCCTGGACAAATATCCCTCCTCCCTCCCCCTTGTTTCTTTCCCCGTCTCTCTTACCCTCTATCTCCTGTTTTTGTCTGTTATTCTTTGCCTCTGTAACTTTGAGGCAAATAAATCATATTTGTGCTGAGAACTTGGTCTTGGAGGTATTGAGCTGATACTTTTCCTTTCTGCATGGTGATGTTTACTGGTTGGTTCATTCTGCTTTTGTATAAAACCTAAGACCATCATCCCAGGGACTGCACCACCCACAATGGGGTGAGCTTTCCCCGACCAACAACTACTTTTTTTTTTTTACTGTTTTCTTTTTTTAATATTTTTATGAATTATACTTTACTCACTTTGTATCCCCCCCATAAACCCCTGCCTCCTCCCCTCAAATGCACCACTACTTAAAAAACAACAAAAAAACAAACAAAAAACAACAAAACTGCCTTACAGGCTTGCTGGCAACCTGATCTTATGAATGCATTCTCTCAATTGAGATTCCCTCCCCTCAGCTGACTTTAGGTTGTATAAAGTTAATATAAAATTACCCAGCACAAACCCTAATAAAACTGAATGGTTTAATAAGCTGGACTTCAATGGTATCTGTACTTAGTTCTCTTCCTGGTTCTCTGTCTAGGGTGAGTAGATTTGTTTGCTCATATCTCCCTCCCCAGGAAGAGTGTCACACTTCAGACAGATCCTTAGCCAAGAATCTGTGCTCACTTACAAAGCCCTACAGTCTAGAACCCGTACACAGGAGTCCTGTGTTTAATGCATTGTATCACATTCTCCAAATATAAGCCAACTGCCCAGTACAACTAGTTTCCCTCCTAGAATTTAAAACTGTGTACTGTGAACTGATGGTTTGACCTCCCAGGTTTCAAGGTTTAAGGAGCTAGACTCTACTAAGCTCAAACCCTACTCTATTCTGAACTCTGGACATTTGGTATTTCATGTGTATATATTCTCTTTCTGCTTTGGAAATTCTGAAATAATAGGATCAAGGGAAGCGTAGTTTTTCTACAGGACAGAAAAATCTACCCACACATCAAAATGTATCCGTTGTTTGATACCACCATCTATAAGTCACCCCTTTTTAATGACTTACTTATAAGTGTCAAATGTGTTATTTCTCTGTCTGTGTCTTTTTCTGCATTTTTTCCAAGCAAGATATAATCCCGTAAGGCCCAGGTTTGCTGACAGCAACAGGAACGTGATAACCCAGAATGAGGAAGACGGTTCTGTAACAACACAGACGAAAGGTGTTTGCCAACATCTTTGGAGAAGTCAGTAGCTTAGGACTCTCAGAAGCCGAGGTGGTGATGGTGGACCCCTCACTGTGTACACCATGGCTTGCTCCAAACAAGCCACCTGTTGTCAGTGACACTGGCTATTATTACACCCCAACATTTTCAGAGATACTTCGATTCTGTGTGGAAGAAAGTAGAAAAACAGAACAAGGCAACACACAAGAGCCTTTAAGGTTAGAATGGTCTGATCTTTTAAAAATGAACTTTGATTGAGCAGTGGATATACAGCTAGAGTCCCAGCACTCAGCAGCTGTGGCAGTGCTGTGATTTTGAAGCTATATTGGGCTACAAAGGGAACCCTATGAAAATTAAATGCAAAATTTTACAGCAGCTAGGAACCTGAGCATGGTGGCACACACCTATAATCCCAGCACTCGGGGAGGCACAGGAGGCAGGTGGAACTCTGTGAGTTTAAGGATGGCCTGCTCTACAAATTGAGTCCAGGACAGCCAGGACTACACAGAGAAACTCTGTTTTTACTGCCCACCACCCCCCCTAAAAAAAGAAAACAGAAAAAAAGTAGCTGGGTGTGGTGCCATAAGCTTACAATCGCTGCCCTTGAAGGCTGACGCAGGAGTGCCATAGGTTCAGAACTAGCACGATTCAGAAGGAGACTGTATCTCAAAGAAAAAAAAATAATTAAAAAACTTTTTGTTAAGGTTGAGTTTTATGGTGGGGGGTGGGGTGGGATATACCTCTGAATGTCAAAGAGCATGATTTAACTGGTGGCATCAGAAAAATCAGAAAATTGTTTTTGAGATGCTCCCAACCCCTGATTACCTGAGCTCTGCCCAGGTGTATGCGAAGACAAGAGGGTCCTAAATCTCTTGGTACTGGACAAAGGGGCAGCTGTAATTCAGAATTTGGGTACTGAGAATTGAACTTGGGTCTTCTGCAAGAGCAGCAAGGAGCATCTCTTTAGTCTTGAAGAATACCTCTATTAAAACACTTTTGTAGCCAGGTCTAGAAGAGCATCCCTTTGACCCAGACTTTGGTGTGTATGCATAGGGGCGAGGGTTGGGTAGGCAGAGCTTGTGAGACTGGGGCTAGCCTAGTCTATCATAGAGAATTCAATGCTACATAATAAAACACATTGAAAAACACATTGTTGTCTCTATGGACTACATGACCCAACATCCACATCTTCTTGTTCAAAATAAAAGTCTCAAAGTGACAAAAACAATTCCTTCATCAAAACAGAACTTCCTCATTTCAATGAGTACCTATAATGGATGTTCAGGTAAATAATTCTAATGGTGACAGCTTCCCCTCAAAGGAAGAAGTGAGGATATGGATGTTTGCCAACACTGCTCATTCGTAACGTAGTGCTGAACGCTGGAGAGAAAGGAGGAACACTTTTATCTACTGATGACCTGATGACATGGCAGTTCACATTGAAAACACAAATGATTGTATAATCTACGTAGCTTTTCTTCTCGAGGATCTCCTAAGTATGTGCTGGATGTGTAACATGCTGATGCGTAACAAGGTTTGTGGGAGGCACATGTCGTGCAGGGGCAGAGAATGCCCGTTCATCATCCTTATCAATCAAAAGGACCCAGATTCGATACATGATGACCTACACACTGACACCGTGAAATGGCTGCGAGAAATCGGTCCCACCCCAGGCTCAGGTACAGTAGGTCTGACACTGTCAAACGGTTCATCTTCCTCTTCTACACAGCCAATGGCAACCAACAGCCATTTTGAATGTTAGTTGACCAAGATTTTAAGATGTATGTAATATCTAGACATCGAGGGAAAAAAGAAGGAAAAGTTGGAAGATCCTGGCTACCAGAGAGATGAGGCTACTGATGGGAGGAGGGGTGCAGGGTACTTTTTAGCCCAAAGTATAGAAAGAGGCCTGTGTACTCACAAGAAATGGCTTGCTTAGTCTGAGTTAATACTCTAGCCCAGGGGGAGGTGGGAGGATCGTTTCAAGAAGAACTTTAAGGGACACAGGAACCGAATTGGAAGCTACAGAGGGAAAAGAAGTTGTGGTCCACCGGATTTTAAATTCAGAACATGGTTGCTTTGGCAACAGATCCCAACTGCAAAATAAACAGGCCTTTAATCCAGGAGAGAGAGGTAAGCAGATAAAAGTTCAAGGCCAGTCTGGAAAAGTTAGTTTGTTGAAGGAAGCATCCATATTTGAAACTGATGTGATGCCACAAAAATCAGAGAAAGATCTGAAAGATTATGATATGCCAAAATCTCATGAGATCCAGGAGGATAGGGAAGCTACTTAAAGGAACAACACAGAGAAAAAAGGAGAGAGAGAGAGAGACAAAAGCACTTTTACCAGGACAGCAGTAGAGAGACAGGTTGCAGAGAAAGAATACAGGTGAAGATAGAATGAGCCAGAGAATGAGAAGGAACCAGAAGATTAGAAAGGATTGTTGAACTTATTTTGAGGTCAAGCAAAGCAATTCAGAAGTCGAGAGAAAAGCCAGATTGTGTAAATTGGCTGGGTAAGAGTTTGAGCTAGAACAACTAAGCTGAAGTGGCCAGCCCAGAACTCAGTAAGAACAAGAAAGGGAGAGCTTATTAAGCAGTAAGTCTCAGAGGCTGAAAACATTCTAGACCAAAGCTAGACTGCACAGAGTCTAGAAGCTTCTAGGACTTGGCCTAGGTTAGCAGACAGAGGAAACAGGCCACCAAGACAATTGAAGTAAACAAATAAAAGTTCCTTTTACAGTCCACATTCTCTCTATATAGGTGCCCAGATTATAGAAGGCAGTACAAGACATTACAAAAAGAAAAAACAAACCTATATCCTCCCAAAATAGATTTAACAACAATAAAAATCATTGACGAGTAAGTTTCTGACAGAAGATAAAACATTCAAACAGTATGTGCAGTATGATGCAAATCCTGATGATGGCTCCAGAAGATGGAGCTGATGCATGTCACAAAATACATATTTGTTGGATCTCTGCTGCCATTCCCATAAACCTCCTGAAATCTCCAAAGTGGCGGCTTTCCTGTGCTACAGAGATGTCAGCAGGTTGAGGCTCCTGGGCACAAGGAGATGTTGAAGAGTTTAAATTAGCCTGGGTATAGTTGGCCTAGGCATAACTCCATTTTTGAAATAAACAGCCATCTAGGCTGGGAGCTGAATTCAGGTACAAGGAAATATCACAGAATGTACACCTGGCAGAAAACAAAGTTAACTCTCCTAGCAACAGCCTCTAGGAAATATTACAGAATAAATGCTTCATAGAAAACAGAGACAATCTCCCTGTCAATAATTATTGAGAAACAGGTGGGAAAATTCTCCCCAATGTTTCAGATTTAGTAAAGAAGAATAGCAATTGTCCCTCAGAAAGGCATGTGCCTTAGGTAATTGTGATTCAGAGAAGGTCACCTCACCCCTCTAACTTTTACCTAATCCTGTAAGGTTAAGGCATATGCCCCCCACCGTGTTTGCTGTCATAGAAACATGTACCCCTGCTTGTTCTCATGGAAACCCCCTGATCACAGACATTCCCTTTAAAAATCCTGTTCACTTAGAGCTCGCGGTCTCACTTCTCTATTGCTGCGTCAGTGCGATGGGTCCTGAGTTCGATCACTCTCCTAATAAAGCGCTCTTGCTATTGCATCAAGTCCTGTAGTGGTGGTCTCTGAGGGTCCCGTGAACCTGGCATTTCAATGTCAGGTAATAGAGGAACAAATCATGTGAGGGAAGGTTGGTAAGGGAATATGGGAGAGATAAAGGTAGGTGATCCAGGGCTAGAGACCAAATCTTGTGTCTGCAATGAAGCCTTCATGAAAACCACAAAGGTCCTTGGTATAAATTTACTGGTGCCTAAGGTGTGCACTTCCCACACACCAGACCTTGTGTATCTCTTCCAGGATATGTTCCACTATGTATAACAAACAAAAAAAATCTTGTAAATAATTTGTTTCCTAGGTTCTGTCAGCCATTCTCAAAATTGTGAACCTGAGAGTTATAGGTGTTTGGGGTTCTCACCTGGTCAGTCAAAAACACTTTTGATAAACCTAGATCTATAACTGTCACCTCGAGGAGACACAGGAAAGGGAAAGAGCTTTCACCTACCTGAACCTGCCTGCATCTCTGCCTCATGAGCCAAATTTTGGCATAGTGGATCACTGGCTGCCCTTTCAGAAACTACAGAGAAGTTGTAGTGCTCTCTCAAAAACCACAGCAAGATTTCTATGATGACCAGCGTCTTAGAGTAAAACACCACAACAGAAATCAACCTCTGGAGGAAAGGGTTTACTTTCAATTACAGTTGTAAGGGAACGTTAGGGACAGAACTCAAGAAGGGAGTGGATGAAAAGTCCCTTGAGGAAAAATGCTTACTGCTTTACTCTCACGGCTTTCTCAGCCTGCACCCAGGACCACCAGCCCAGGGGTACCATCACTGATAGTGAACTGAGTTGCCACATTCATCAACTGAGAAAATGCCCCACAGGCTTAGCCAAAGAGCAGTCCAAAGGGGGCATTTCCTCAACTGTGTTCCCTCTGCCCAAATTACTGTAGCTTGTGTCAAGTTGACATAATACAAGCCAAGACAACCAGTGGACAAGACTTGGGAGTAAAATGTGTGTGACAATCTCTTGTATGACTTATGTATAGCACACAACTATGAATTTTTTAATTTGGATTGATGGCTATATCAGTTACTTTTCTGTTGCTGTGATGAATTACAATGACCAAGGGAACTTAAAGAAGAAAACTTACTCTGGCTTATCATTACAAAGGGATAAAAGTTCCTCTAGAATCATGGTCAGGAAGCATGACAGCAAGCAGCAAGCATGGTGGCAGGAACAGGCAACTGAGAGTTCCTATCTGGAACCACCAGCACAAAAGACAAACTAGAAGTGTAGGAGGCTTTTTACTCCCGGGATGACATAATTTGTCCAGCAAGGCTCTACCACCTAAACCTCCCCTAACAGTGCCACCATGTA
>JAQQSO010003714.1:0-13351 GCA_028658305.1 Pachyuromys duprasi | reverse complement strand
AGATATTAGCCCTCTGTCAGATATAGGGTTGGTGAAGATCCTTTCCCAGTCTTTAGGCTTTCGTTTTGTTTTGATGACAGTGTCTTTTGCTTTACAGAAGCTTTTCAGTTTCATGAGGTCCCATTTATTGATTGTTGATCTTAGAGCCTGTGCTATTGGTGTTCTGTTCAGGAAGTAGTCTCCTGTGCCAATGAGTTCTAGGGTCTTTCCCACTTTTTCTTCTAACCGATTTAATGTGTCTGGTGTTACATTGAGGTCTTTGATCCACTTGGACTTTAGTTTTGTGCAGGGTGATAAATATGGATCTATTTCCATTTTTCTGCATATAGACATCCAGTTGGACCAGCACTATTTGTTGAAGATGCTGTCTTTTTTCCATTGGATGGATTTGGCTTGGTTATCAAAAATCAAGTTTCCGTAGGTGTGTGGGTTTATTTCTGGGTCTTCTATTCAGTTCCATTGATCCACTATTCTGTTTCTATGCCGATATCATGCAGTTTTTATAACTATTGTTCTGTAGTACAGCTTGAGGTCAGGGATGGAGATACCTCCAGATGATCTGTTGTTGTATAGGATCATTTTGGAGATACACTGCTATATATTTTAAATCATCTCAGGATTACTTACTTATCTAAAGGATGCAAATGTTACATAAAAAACTGGTATATTGTATTGTTTGTGGAATAACAATAAAAAGTCTGAATTCATATCTATGCATAGACTTAACTAAACAAAATGTGGTAAAAGACCAAAAATGCTCAAACAATGACATTTGGAGAAAGACTGAGTAGCTCTGAATGGCAGGCTACAGGAAGGAATGCCTACAAATCACTTCATTTCTCTAGATTCAGTGAAGTGTCTAGGGCATAGAGAATTAAAAATATACTCTCTAGACTATATTTTCAAAAATTCTGGAGCCACAGTTGGTTGAATCTGTGGAAGCAGAAACTAAAGAACCAACTGTATAAAACAGGGTAGCACATTAGGAATGTCCTAACTCTAATATATAGTATTAATTGGCTACCAAAAGAGAAAACATGGTTATTTCAGTAGATACGAAACAAAAATAAATTTCACAATTTTTATCATTTTAATGAATAGGTAGAAATTACTAAGGAATGAATCACTGTAAAGTGCTTGCCATAGAAGCACAACCCTAGCCCATACATAAAATCGCCAGACACAATCATGCACGCCTGTGATCCCAGCTACGCAAAGGCAGACACAGCGCAATTGCTGTGCTTGCTGGCCAGCCTCTCTAGTCAAATGGATACGCTACAGGTCAATGAGAGAGAGACTTTTCAAAACATAAGGTGGCAAACAGTGGAGGGAAGACACCCAACACTGACCTGTGACCTCTACCAGCACATGAATAAGGATGTGTACACACACATGATAATAATAAATAAATAAAATACATTAACAGAAAAAATGTTTTTTATTTGCTAAAGGAAAACAAAACCAATTCAACGACAAAGAGTCTTTTAATTTTATATTTATTTTCAGTTAATAATTTTAAAACAAGGATAGCATAAGGATGCTAACACTACTGGTCTGTTATTTGTAGTCTTAGAAAATTCAATGATAAAAGAAAGCTAATATTTCCAAGTATTAGAGAGCTTCAAGAGTACTATTTGTGACATCACTGTAGCATATCTAAAAATTATCCTAAAAGTGCACTGATTGGCTTTCCTTGATTGTGGGAAAGAAGTATGTTTAAAATAGTGTTGGTTTTACTCCCTTGAGAAACTGCCTCAAACTTTGACCCTCCTGCCTCAGACTGTACCTGCTGAGATTTCTGGACTAAATCACCATAGTTAGATAAAAATTTGATATAAGAATGAAATAAATGCATAAATGTAGCATAATTATACTAAAAATTATATTCTGTGCACTGTAAAACCAGAAATATAAAAAGAAGTTACATTGGGAATAGTAAATCAAGAAGTAATCTTAGTATATATATAATATATACAGTAATATATATATATATAAATTACCATTTCTTAAAAGACAAAATAAAATAAAATTAGATAGACACATACAGATGATAGATAGATGGATGGATAGACATATCGATAGGTAGAGAAAGATATGAATGTGTACTTAATTGTATTATTTTTAAAGGAAGTCTGAATGTTACAAAGATGTCTAAACTAATCAATTTGTAAGTACTCAGATTCCACTAGAATTTCATTTGTGTTTTCTCCTTGAAACTAGCCAAACGGTTCTGAGATTTATTTTGAAAAGTAAACAATCAAGAAAAATGGCATAAAATACCACATCAGTGTGCAGAGGAAGGGGAAGAGTGGCCTGAGCAGCTGATGAGATGTGTCACACACAAACAATGACTTGAAACCTATCTCACCGCTGCCTAGTTTATATGTTATTCAATGGAACTGAGGTAAAAGAATAGAATATGACCCAATTTTTAAGAACTTCTATTATGCCTATGCTCTTACAAACCAATATAAAGAAGATTACTTTCAATATGGATCAGGGTTACTGGTCAGCAGTTAGGAATAGAACAAATTATGTATATATACAGCTTTCTGTAAAAATCAAAGTAGTCTTCATACATAATAAAAAATTAACTATGAAATCAACCACAGAACGTTAATAGAGACTAATGTGCCCTTATATTGTATTTGGGAATAAGAATAGCAAACACAAAAGAAATAGCAAGGAAAAGAACATGTCAAAATAAAGAAAAACTCTTCCAACAATGACAGAAATAAAATATTTAAAATAAAAAAATAACAAAAAAGTAAAGAAAAAACTTAAAATAAAATGTGTCTGTAAAGATCAACTATATCTAAGTAAATTGAAATATTTAAATTTTAGTGTATTTTTTGTATTCACAAAGGAAGATTAGTAGGATAGACATAATTTCTTGAAAAATTTATAATATAAGCTTAAGTGAAAGTAAGACTAAACATGCCCAGCTTTGGAAACCAGGAACATTATTGCTAAGTTCTAGAAGTGATTCTATCGACCATCAACTAGAAACATGCATGGGTTTGTCTGAAAACAGCTGGACAAATGGCTTAGTCTTTCTGAACCCTAATTTCTCAGCAATAGAATGGTAGTATCACTTAAATTTTACAAAATGGAATGAAGTGTGCAAAGTAATAGACATCTCTCATCAAAGCTCTTATAATTGAGGAAGATATATTCATCTGGTGAAAAGTCCCTTAGAATTGTGATGTTATGCTTTTTACACAATCCTAAAATGTTGTAAGAGGTAACCACAATAATCCAATAATACTGAGCATGTCAACGATTGCTGATAGTCAGTCTTCTCCCTTCACCTTTAACCTCTTACTTCCTGTTTGAATTAATACAACCAAATTGTAAGAATCAGCCTCAACACTCAAAATGTTTCCACATTTATACAAGGGTGTCATAACTCAGTGTGAGTCCATAGGTCCATTTTGTTTTTATTTTTCTCCAAACAAACAATGATAGTACACGTCAACTATATCACTAAACATTACAACAAAGAGACTCTAGGGGCTTCTGCCCCACCATGGCCAGCAGAGTAATGATCCACAGGAGGTAAGAAGGTAGTTTGGTTCACCACAACGAAGTAGCTGGTGTCTGTTCAAACTTGGGGAGTCTGACCTCAGTAGTTTATTTTAGACATGTTTAAGCATAGCACAGTTTGGTGAAATTTTGCTTGTGATAGTTATCTCAATACCTTGTGCACAATAGGTCACAGAATAAGGTAAAGATTGGATGTGACTATATCAAAACTCTGCAAACTGCATGTGACATCTTCCACAAAGATGGGTTCTAGAGATTGACTGAAGAAAACAAGTGCATCCTAAGCGTCTGGGGAAGGATCTGGTGTTGTACTGCCTCCACTGATAACACACAGGCTTATTTGTGAACTCAAGGACCTCCATGTCTCCTACAATAGACTGCAGACAGCTGGAAGACAGGGACAAATCCATGATGTGAGGTCAAATGCTACATTTATTTGAATACGGTAAGCTGTTCTCTGTGGAGACACAAGGGACATTATCCACGGGGCTGCCCCCACAGGTGCTGGCTCCTGTTAAACCAGAGGCTTTCAAGCATGAAAGTCCCAGCCCTTATCCAGGATAGATGCCACTTCTTCATGTGTGAGGTGGCCACTGGTCACTGTAAAGATGCTGCAAGGACTCCAATCAAGATCAGCATCTGCAGCTGTCCTCCTGTCTTAATTCTACCCGGCATCCTCTGCACATCCTGGGGCCAAGTGTCACTTGTAAAATTCCGATGTGTCTGAGGGGTAGGTTAGGACTACGAGGATCCCCTGGCAAATATTAAACTAAGGAAAACAAGAGTCAGATATATGCTTGGAACTGAGAAAGAATCTTCTCCGTAAGTTCTTTTTAAGGGCCAGTTATTATTTTGTTGGTAACTATCACAAGCTTTGAAGCACATACGGGCCAGAGGACCAAAAGAGGCTCTATGAAAAGGACAGCAAGAGCAAAACGAAGAAATTTTATAGGGAAGATGCTGCAAAGACTCCACAGGAGCAGGTTATTAACAATGTTGGCCAGGTTTTCAAAAGATCAGTCTTTCCTCCTTCTGTACCCTGGAGTAAATCACACCGGACGATGCAGCCAGACCCTTCCCATCACTCTCACACTCTAGGGAAGCTTTATCCCAGCACAAGCAGCTGACCACAGCTGGAGGCTGATCACAGGGAGGCCTGCCCGCAACTTTCTGAAAAAAAAAAACTGTTCTGGTTCTTCAGACAGTTTTACACAAAAGGACAGCCACGCATGGGTCCAATGTCTCTCGTGAGAAAGCGGAACTGAGGCTCAGCGGGTGGCTGAACTGAGAATTCCGTGTGTGATATCCTTTGCCACATGAATAATTAACACATACTAACCATGACAATAACTTTTACTCTCGTTATACAGTTCTCCTGGCCTTTCCGATACCCCTGGAGGAGGTAACATTTGACCTGAGCCTTTTAAAAAGGACACATTTTCAATAGTCTAATCTGCAAACGAACAAGCACAGCCCAGATGAGTTTGTACAAAAAGAAATGGCCTAAGCTGACCAGTGTGTAGTGTGGGAAGACTGAAGTGAGAATTGAGAATAGAAGTGGAGTAGAAGAATGTAGTGAGGCAGAGGGGCTTCTCCACAGACTTTCAACATAGAGATAACACTATCCGAACATGCCTTTATTTCCTACTCTTGAAACAATGTTGGGGGCCAGGGAGATGGCTCAGAGAGTAGAGATGGCTGTTGCCAAGGCTTATTACTTCAGTTCCTGAGACCCACATGGAAAGAGAGCCAACTCCCATCAAGTTGTTCTCTGACCTCCACATATGTACCATGACCCATGGAACTATGATGCACACATGCATCATATATATACAGACACAGACACAAATATACACACATGCACACAATAAATAAATGAAATAGAAGTTTAAAGAATGGGAAGACAGAAACAGAAATCCAACTAATGCATCCTGTCTTTTGACAGCTATGGAAGTCACTCTACTACTCACACTCAGCACGTTGTATCTTTAAAATGTTTTGTTCAGATCAGGTGTCTCTAATTCTTCCCTTGAACCTAATGATGGTATGTGAGACGCCCAATCATATTGCATGAATTTTAAACTTGCCTTCACCACCTATAAGCCGTGTAACATGGAGTAAGTTATTTTCATTCTCTTAGGTTTTGTAAGCACTTAGAAATATACTCACTCATGGAATTGTGATGGGTTAATGAGACGACAGTAGAAAATGCCTACAAGTATCTCAAACATAGAATTTGATGAGTATTGCCCATTGTTAAACAAAAGGTGGATACCAATTATGAGTTAATTCAAATAATGTTGGCCAGAATTTATAGTACATAACTACATCTCTGCATCTTTGACTAATACCGTCTCTTCCAGATTTGTACCTTAATGAATATAAGCATTATGTGGCTCCCAAGGTGGCACCAATTAATAAACATGAACACTTTCTCTGCAATTAAGATGTAAGATCATCTCGAATCATATCCACAAAAAAAAAAATGCCATGAAATTACTTGCCAAGTACTTTGTCATTAGGAACATAGAAAAGGATTGGCAAGATGGTTCAGTAGGTAAAGGCACTTGTCGCCAAGCCTGACATCTTGAGTTTGATCCCTGGAGCTTTCATGACAAAAAAATGAGAAACAAACGAAGTCTTCTGGGTTGTTCTCTGACCCATACACACACACACACACACACCGGGATAAAAGTGTCCCCTCCAGAGGCACACACATGTATGCACGCTCACACACAGAGTCATGCATGCATGCAAAACAAATAATGTCATTTAGGGAAATATTTAAACACAGAAAAATTTGCATTATTTAGACATCAGAAAATAAAATCAACTCAGGAGATGGCGGCATGTTCAAATGAACCCTCAGTCATATCTAGAGATTAGCGCTTTGCTTTTAAATCTTCCACAATGTTTTTATTTTCTCTTTGAAATCTTTTTAGGGATCATTTAAAATCCAACACTGTATTTCTACTTTCCAACTACCTCAAAGCGCAACTGCATTAATATTCTGCACTGTACACTTACTCAGAAATCTGTGGTAATTGTTTCTATACTAAAGACAGAGGCCAACTGGGGAAACCTTAAAGGGATTAGAGTTAGTTCATTATAATACTGGTATACTAAAGGAGTTAACCCCAACAGGCCTGGAGTTGACTTAAGCTGCTTTTCATTTCTTTGTTTTTTGTTTTGTTTTGTTTTCTGAAATCAGAGACTTACTTGCATACTACTAACAACTGGTCAAGACATGAAATGGGATTTTCAGTATGGGGCCACTTATATTGGCTTATCAGTAATGTTGATGCTTTAAACTACCAGAGGAAATTGAGACTGGCTCTGATATGTTATACTGTAAGGTGTAGTTATGATCTGAATGTGAAGGACCCACACAGGTATTTGGTCACCAGTTAGTAGACTATTTAGGAGGTCAAGCCTCATGGGAGGACTTGGGTCATTACCATGGAAGCCTGTAGGGTTTTCACTCAACCCTGCTTCTGGTTTCAGTCTCTCTGTTCCCTACCCACTGAGATGTAAGCAAGTGTCTCTGAGCCATGAACTATCATGGCCATCACCATGTCTTTCTGGCCCTGGTGGACTGAACCCTCTTAAAAAAAGGCTTCCTTAAGTTGCTATTTGTGAGGTATTTAGGTACAATGAGTAGAAAGGCAACTAAACAGAAAAGTACCTACATGCTAGGCAGGGAATTGATAATCCATATGAGACTTCACATTGTATTTTCTGAATCTAAGATTTTCTAAGTACTTTTTCCCAATTAGAAAAAGCAAGAACATCCAAGATGTCCAGGAAACCTTGACAATGGGAGTCTACTACTGGTATCTCCAGACCCTTTTCACACTAGTGCTGAAATAAATAGATAGCTTCACTACCTAGTATAATGGTGATGTACATTCTTCCCACTCAGAGACCTTCTCTTTTTTTGCCAATAGATTGTGAACCCAGGAATATTGTCACTTTGGACCTTATGAGCATATCAGCTGAAATCAAGAAGTCTGGCCTCAATGCAAAAGAGACAAAATTAAACACCGCATCTTGTTTTAATTATATGTTTTACATGTTTAATAAATCCCTGAAGCCTTCTAATTTCCATTAGGATTATCTGTGGACTGACCAGTTGTGAGATAGAGCTATTGCAAATAGGATAACACAAAATGAATCAAGAGAAACGGGTTATCGATTCTACCATCACCTTGGTGGTAGCCCACGGCATTGGTGCATTTGGAAGAAAGTGATCCCATCCACCCACAGACAGTTATATTCCAAGTGATCAGTCAATACCCAAAGGAGAAATCTTTGGTCCATAGCAACATAAAGAAGAAGGCTGTCCTCCAATATAACTGTATGGCACAACTGTACAAAATTGTATTCAAGTTTTGGAATTATCCACATCTTTATACCAAACTACTTATAATTCTGTGAATTTTTGATGCAAGAGAAAGGACCATACATTTCTGTACATTTTACCTTGCTCAATTATTGTGTAAAAATTCAGTTAACAATTTCAATTTTGGTATTAGGAATTATGAGCATTGCTTTATTTTCTTCATGCTGTTTATTACTACTTAAGTTTTCTTATTTGTCTCATTGACTTAAAATGTTTTCCCACAGTCATAGAACTTCCGTTGGCAACACAATTTTCTACTATGACCATGTCCTTAGCGCCTAGAATAAACTATTGTACACCGCACATGACTGAGAAGGTTTTAAAGTCATTTGCCATTAACAATGATGTAGACACTATTTTGCATGTATTAATTAACAAATACGTCACCCACATAAAATACTTACAGTCTCAAACCTCATTTTATAGAAAAGAAAATAAAGGCATACTGTTTAAGTAAACTGTTCAAGGCCATATACTACGGAAGGCGAAATGGCCATTTCAGCTCAAGTAATCTCCAAAACTCTGGCTCTTGAGTAATTATTAAAAACAAAAGCTAATTATTTAGGTAATCTTACAGTATTTTTGTTAATCATTGAGTTATATGCTTTAATGACAATTACATTGCCCACCCATTTTATTCTCCTTAAGCTATTTTCCTTAAACTGCTAGAATTTAAATATCAACTGTTAAATTTCTTGAGTGCAAAATCTTTTTCAAAAAAAAGTTGATCCACAATGCCTTGCGGGTTCAGACGCTGGTGTAAAGGTAGCAGCAAGGTCACTTCTGAGAGGAACTAACTGTTTCACAAAAACAGGAGCAGGTGGTCAGGTGTAGGCGTCATATTTCAGGAGCTTTCATAAGAATATAAGAATTTGCTGGGAGAGGGGGTATTAATTAAAATGAGGCATTTCCTTCCCTACATCTCTGAATTATCTGAAAAACTACACAAAAGAACTATACTCTTCTTCTAAGTAGAGAAGAATATTTTTCCACAATGGTCCCCACTCCATCCCCCACCCCACCCCAGTCACCACCCTTAGAAAACAGTGGAGAGTGCAGAAGCCCTGAGATGCAAAGTACCAGTTCTGCAAGAGAACAGGAATGCCCCAGGAGGTCCTGAATCTATTTCTCACTCTTCTGAGCAGTCTTGAATAGGAAAAACTGAGTAATGGAATTAATTTTCCAATTCAGTTTTTTTCTATTTTTCCATCCTTTTTATTGAAAAAAGGTTATTTTCCCTTCACATAGTTATTCTGATTGTAGTTTTACCTCCCTCTACTCCTCATTTCTCCCAGTTCCTCCCCATCTCCCTCCTATTCTTATTTTTCTGTCTCTCATTAGAAAACAAACAAGCTTCTAATGGATAATAATAATACAAAACTAACACATAAAAATAGCAGAAAATAAACAAGTGCGGGGGGGGGGAGAGCCTAAGAAAAGCCACATGAGATATAGAGACTCACTCATTCAAACACTCAGGAAACCCATGAAAACTCTAAACTGGAAGCCATAATATGTATGCAAAAGACCTGTAAGGTGAAAAGCAGGAGAACGTGTGTCTATGCATGCCTGCATATATATATATAATGTTATTATATAATATTATATTATATATTTTATATATACATATTATATAGATATATATGTATATATATATATATATATTTAAGCCCTGAGGAACTGCCAATGATGATATTAAGTTCCTTTTCTGCTGACCATCTTGTATTGGGCAAGCAACTTACCCTTAAGAGTAGTAAGACTCTTTTGGGGAAAATTAAATTTGTATTTGTAAGTGCTTATCAATTTGGGATAGCTTCTTGGCTAGGGATAGGGACATATGTCCACCTCTTTTAGCTCTAAGACCCCAACTGATGTGTGCCTGTGCAGGCAATGTGCATGCTGCCTCAGTTTCTTGTGAGCTCACATGTGCATTGGAACTATTGACTGAGAGGTCCTTGCTGTGTTGGTGTCCTCCATCACCCGTGGATTTTACACTCTTTGCATCTCCTATTCCAAGGCGTTCCCTCAGCCCTGACAGAAAGGAATTAATGATGTTGATCCCTCTAGCAGTTCTTGGTCTCATTCCTGATTTTAGTGGAACTGCCTTGAGTTTCTGTGCATTTAATTTTATGTTGGCCATAGATTTATTGTAAACTGCCTTTATTATGGAGAGGTATGCTCCTTGTGTCCCCAATCTCTCCAGTGTTTTTTCTCCTGGTGAGGTTTTGGATTTTGTCAAAGGTCTTTTCAGCCTTTAAGTTTCCTGTTCAATTTGTGTAAATTTTCATTTCCAGATTTCCTTCAGTGTATTTTTTCTTTTCTTTATTTTTCCTCTCATTTTTTTTCAGTCTGAAATATTATTATTTACAATTTATTTGCTTTATATCCCAATTTTAGCTCCTTCCCTCATTTCCTCCTGGTCCTACACTCCCTCCCTCCTCCTCCCCTATCCCTCTGCCCTAGTCCACTGATAGGGAAAATGCTCCTCCCCTACTGTCTGAACCTAGCCTATCAGGTCCCATAAGGACTGCCTAGATCTTCTGTGGGCTGTCAAGGTAACACCACTAGGGAGAAATGATCAAGGAGCAGGCAACCAAGTTCATGTCAGAGACTGTCTATGCACTACATCTGCACAGGATGGTCTTTGGTTGATGCATCAGTCTCTGCAGTCCCACATGGGCCCAGCTTTTTTTGCTTTGTTGGTCTCCCTGTGGTGCTACTGTCCTCCCCTACCCGGGTCCTTCTATAACACCCTTCTTCCATAAGACTCCCTGCTCTCTGTCCAAAGCTTGGCTGTGAGTCTTTGCATCTGCTTAGATTACCTGCTGGTTGCAGCCTTTCAGAGGGCCCCTGTGGAATGCTATTGTCCTGTTCCCTCTTTTCTACTACTTCCGGTGTCTATCCTGTTTTCCCTTCTGAATGAGGATTATGCCTCTTCCCTCTTTGTTATTTAGCTCTCTAGGTCTGTAGATTCTAGTATGTTTATCCTATATTGTATGTGTAATATCCACTTATAAGTGAGTATATCCCATGTGTGTCTTTCTGCTTCTGGGATACCTCACTCAGTATATGATCTTTTCTAGATCCCACCATTTGCCTGCAGATTTCATGATTTCCTTGTTTTTCATTGCTGAGTAGTATTCCTTTGTGTAAATATACCACAATATATGTATTCTCAGTATCCCAGGACTCAAAGTTGGGCCAACTAGAAAGAAGAGAGTGATGTTCTTCAAATAATAGTGAAGAAAAATCTGAGAGGCAAGCAAAACAGCGGGCCACTGAAACGACAGTAAAAGACTTGAAAAACCAAGGAAAGACATTAGAGACAAGAGAAATGGAAGTTTAGTCAGTCACCTGTGACAGCATTTCCACATATACATACTTAATCCTAATAAACCAACATTCAATTTTCTATGAAAAAAAACCTATAACTTCTTCAAGTGTCCACAGATAGAATTACCAATAAATTTCTGTATATTTGAGGGATGAAATGCAATATAGAAATGAGCTATTGAAATATTAACAGTTAACTCACTACCATGAAACTGGCTGCAAAAGAATAACCTGAGATCCATTTGTGTAACTATTCCAAAATGAACAAGTGTCATACATTGCTTATAATTACATGCATATTAATTAAAAAGTTAAGTTGTGGATTCAATATTCAAAAGTTGGGGGAATTTTGGGTAGAGGCAAAAAAAAAAGGTTAGCATGAAAATGGCCAAGTCTGAAGTGATTTATTTCTTTAAAAGTTAATCTGCATCAAGTATCTCCTAGAATGTGCTTGGCTTAGGAAGTGAGTACAGCATGTTATCATGTCTTTTATACCTCGATGCTATTTTCTCACTGTAAAGACAGATTTCAAAAACCAGCTTGCCAGCTGAGCCCCTTGATGGCCACAGATGCCAGGAATTCTGGAACAAAGTGACCCATGACTCCAATTAAGCAATTTGTATGTCTTTTTCATCTCATGGCAATGAGTGCATTACCATCACCACTGGCTGCTAATAGGTCAGCATGCTGCATGCCTGTCTCTTGCTAGAATATCTTGCCCCTGAAGGCATCAGACCAAGGTACTTCTACTAATAAGAAACACTTCTAAGCAATTTGCCAAACCTTAGCAGATTTTACTCAGACCGAATGTGTCACATGCCAGGAAGTGTGCGGTATTTTACATCAGTTGCCTTAGAATAGTGTCCCTCAAAAACCTTAGAACAATGCAGTCGGAGCAACATATGCTTCTGCACAGGAAGAACTAAGCCTAAAACAATGTCCATCTCTTATGTTTTTTTGTGATCTTAAAGCTACAAAATGTCTCTGAGCCAACTCTTCATGCACACAATGAGGCTCACCCTGAACTACAAAGAATTGGGGGATGAATGACATCATAGCTAACCTGGCATATGAGAAGGAACTCAGCAAGTATAACTGCCCCCATTTTATGAGAAAAGGAACTAAAGTCTTGATGGGTCCATTGATGTGACCCTGCTCACACACAAATGAGAGAACAAAGAATGTGTGGCAGTCAAACGTGACCTCCCTAGAACCAGATGACATAATACTAGTTCTTCCAGCTGTATAGCTTAAATAGGTTGTTTAACTGCCCAACACCTTAGTTTCTTCACAAAATAATGAAAAGAGTAAGAAATGTCTGAAAATAGTTATTAACAATGCAAGCACTTGGCACAAAGCCTAGCATATAAAGTACACAATGCAATTTAGTAACAAGTAGCATATAACTAACTCACTGTCGCAATACACACAGTGTATACGCACAGACTGCCTTGTGACACGACCTATTATTGGGCACTACAGCTGCCCTGGTAAGGAATAGAGTACAAAGAAAGTCTGTTTTAGGAGTGATTTTGCTTTGCTATTTTTAAATTCTGATAAGGAAGAGAAGTAAGCTTGTCGACCACATCATTAATCCTTTACCTGTAGGCTGCTTCTCAGCCCTTTGGGATACTTTTCATTTCCATTTGATTACTGGAATTTTAACACAGCCCCTAGTCCCTTCAAGGACTCACTCATCATTGAAGAGAGCACTGTTCGTTCTCTAAGTTTCTATATTTATCTTGCTATTGATTCCCAGTTTAATTCTGACTTGATAAGCTATATGAAATTGTTTCAATTTCTAGGTATTTGTTAAGGTTTATTTTGTGGTCTAGAATGCGGTCTTTTTCAGAGATATCCCAAGTGCTGATGATGCATAAGCTATATCTGTTGGACAGAATATTCTTCATGAATTTTTTAAATCTATTTGATCTATTATGTAATTTAATTCTGACGTTTTTTAGTTTGAATGATATATCTAAAGATGTGCATGGGTTACTGAAGTCACCCATCATTCCCTAAGAAAAAAAGGAAGTTTTTCTTTCCATTAGTATTTATTTTATGAAGTTA
>JAQQSO010003713.1:0-13352 GCA_028658305.1 Pachyuromys duprasi | reverse complement strand
CATGCTCCTCCTCCCTAGCAAGGTGGCAGGGTCTCTCAGAAAGCAGCAAGAGCTCACCTTGTTCCTTGTTGTTTCAGACTGGGGCAGACATCTGTGGGTTCTTCCAAGATGCTGAATATGAGATGTGTGTTCGCTGGATGCAGCTGGGTGCCTTTTACCCCTTCTCCAGGAACCACAACACCATTGGGACCAGGGTAGGTGTCAGCTTTCTCGCCTGTGCTGTGTCACTGGAAATGCACCCCAGGTTCTGAGAATTCCTGCTCTCTGTGTTCCTTGGGGACCTCTTCAAAGCCATTAAGCTTCCTTAAGGTTTTTTTTTTTTAATTTTCTGAGAGAATTTTACTTATTTTTCTCAGTCCGTTATGAATATTCTAGAAGACTCCTGTATAATTTTCATTAGTATGTGACTCTTTAGTGGTGTGGTATGCAGTTCTAACTGGCCTTGGATGATATTGAATTGCTTAGGTGTCTTGGGCGGGCTTTGAACTTTTTTCTCATTCTGCTGTAGAGACAAGACCCTGTCTCCTGGGATGACGCATTTGAGGATATTTCCAGAAGTGTGCTGCAGTCCAGATACACCCTGCTGCCATATCTCTACACCTTGATGCACAAAGCCCACATGGAGGGCAGCACCGTTGTGCGGCCTCTTCTCCATGAGTGAGTGTTGAGCAGGAATCCTGTTGTCCAGCAGACAATTTACCTTTCATGTAGAGTTTGAGTGAAAGAATCCAAGTAGTTTTCCCTCACTGGAACAGCATATCCTCTGTTTTTTCGGGCACTGCAGACAGGGAATATTTTTCACTCTTTTAATGCAGTTTCATACATACGTGTTGTGTTGGATGGAAGGGATTTACTCAACTCATGAAATGAAACTCCCAAGTAGAATAAAATTTCTTTCTTTTCTGGCCCTATGAAGACTCCTATATTTGGAGTAGAGGTTTTGTTATGTGGACCCTGACCACAGTATGTTCATGTAAACAAGGAGGGCATGCCGAGAAGAGATGGCAAGACACCATGTGTTCTTGCACTAATGACCATGAGGAAATTGGAGATGCTTTGTAGCATACAGTGTGTTTCTGAAGTTTGAACGCTATAATGTGTAGGACATTAGTTCTATGTGATCCTTGTCAGTGTCATCAAGTAGAAGGAAGGCAGAAGTTGTAGCTGGACTTCTGGGGTCTGAACTAGGAGAATTCCTCAAGGACTTGTTGTGAACCCCATTGGGGTCAAATTGGTTCCTTCATTTCCCCTTTCAGGTTTCTGTCAGATCGGGAGACTTGGAGCATAGACAGACAGTTCCTGCTGGGTCCAGCCTTCCTAGTCAGTCCTGTGCTGGAGCCTGTGAGTATGGAGACCCTAATGTGTTGAATGGCTGGGTTGACACAAGTTTTGATGTGAGGGGGGCCTTGAGACATGGTTTCTTACTCTACACTTGTATCTTCTGATTCTTCTGAGTTAAACTCCATGTTTTAGGGTTTTCTTTTTCTTTTCCTTTTTAGTTTTTTCCCTTTAACCCTTTAATGCAACCATGACATCTCTAGTTTACAGGACATCCCAAAAGAGGAACAGCGTTGTCATGTATTTAAGGATATAATCATTTCGTGGTTAACTAACCTAAAACATGTAGGGTCATGTGCAAGAATTGTAATGATTCCTTATTTTCTGTTTTTTTTTTAAAATAAGATTAACCAGAGACCTATTTGTGTCAATGTATGTCATCTTGTGCTTTTCTTTCCTTAAACATTTCTTCTTTTTTTAAGATAATAACAAAACCACGTTTTCCCCCTTTGTGTCATCTTCTTATATTGCTAGTTTCCCCCTTCCTTCCATACATGGTCTTGACGCCAGAAATTAATTTAGTTGCTCCCTGTTTAATGCTTTTAAAAAAGTGAATAGATATTAACACACCTTGCATCTTCTTAAGCCTGAGAGATTTTCTTCTGCTGTATACTCCATATTGCCTATTCATTTCTTTAACGAGGGGATAAATACATTCATAATATGGGATTGTAGTTTGTTTATTCTCTATAGTCTAAGGGGCTCCATGAAAGCACTTACTTTCTGTAGGCTAATTTCTGTTGTTGCAAATGCAGCATCATTCTTGACACCGTAAGAGAGAGGAAGTAATTTTGTCTGATCCTGTTAGCTTTATTATTATTCTTTCAACTCCTCATCAGTGTGTACTAGTCACAGTTTACTAGATAACTGTATCCATCGCTCACACTTTCTTTGAATTTTATTTCAGAATGCCAGAAGTGTCACTGCATATTTCCCTAAAGGCCACTGGTATGATTATCACACGGTAAGTTTTTCTTTGTGTTTATTCGATTTAGAAAGTGGCAGCACAGGCAGCGTTAGGAGATGGTAGATACCAAGTGTACTGCCACTTCTGGAAATCACCTCTTGTGGTCTTGAGTGGCCACTTTACTCTCTGTGACCTCATTTCTTATCTTCTGACCACGACCAGTCACCCTCAGGCGTGCATTCTGCAGTGGCACTCAGAGCTTCTCACTGATGCCAGCCTTGCTTAGAGTCGTCTTTCTGTATGAATCTATCACTTTATCCTCACCTCTAAAACAGCAGTGTTCCAATGCCTAGCAGAGGACAATTGCAATGTCTCATAGTCATGACGGGATGGGTTATTGGGTCTGCTAGTGACCTGCAGTGAGCTGACATCAACACTGCTGCTCTACCTCCAAAAGCCTGGGGCAGCCTCACACAAAGGAACCATCCATTGCAAAACGTCAATTGAAAGAGCACCAGGAGAATGACACCATGCTCTTCTGAGACAATGTAGGAATGTTTCAGGCTGTGGATTAGGTCACTCTGTACCTCATAGAAGGGACAAGATAAAAGTGTTAATAAGGGAAGATAAAGTTGGGAATATTCTGATGAGGGTATATAGTCACAAGTGTTAGTGACCTGGTGGGAGTATGAGAGTGAGGAGAAAATCAGTGGCCTCTTTGTGGAAGGAAAGGTCTTGAATTGCCCTTGAAGAGAATGTGTCAGAGGATAAGAAGGAGTGACAACAATTCCCAATGTCACCTCCCCAACTTAGAAACAAGGTATACAGCAAGCATGGTTAGATTCCACAACCCTCCTCTCTGCACCAGCCCCTCTACCAAGGACAGGAGTTCCCACAGGATCTTAAAGTTTTAGCTACAGCAGCTTTAACGCAGTAGAGGGGAACAAAGTCTGGTCATGGCCTGTGTGGAGTGAAGGCAACCAGGTAGTTTGTTCAGGATTTCTGTGTGCACTGTCCAGGGAGGTATGTGCTCTTTAGCTCATTATCTCTTCTCCTGCCACAGGGTGCAGGCATCAATTCAACAGGAGAGTGGAGGATCTTGCCAGCCCCTCTTGAGCACATCAATCTTCATGTCCGAGGGGGTTACATCCTGCCATGGCAACAACCTGGGCTGAACACAAACTTGAGGTGAGTGATGGGAGGGGGTCTCTGTTTTGCATGCAGGTGACCTCGTTGTTGTTTTTTTTGTTTGTTTGTTTTGTTTTGTTTTTGTGGTGAAAGCCACAGGTACATCAAGCGTGACTCTCTGGACCAAAGTAGTTTTCTGCACACATCTTCTGTGGTATATGAGCATGTGTTTTGCCCCTTCTCACAACTGCCCCTTTGCTCACACCTGTTGACTGGAGTCTGCTAAAGCAGCAGTTGGAATGTAGTGAGGAAGGAGGATGCTTCCATCTGTGTGTGTGCAAAATGACTGTGTGCTTGCATGTGTGTTTGCGTGTGCATGTGTGTGTGATCACCCTCTGTCCTTGGATATTTCTTGTCCTCTTCTTGAGAAGCTGTTGACTGAGAGCTCAACCCTGATTGGCTTTGAGAGACTTTCTTACCTGTTCTACTTTAAACTATCTTAGTTCAGGGCACTGACTGCTTTAGCCGTCAGCATCCCAGCTTTTCCCAGGGCTGTTGCAGCTCTAGTTATGAAAGCTCAAGTCTTGAGAAAACTCTGTTCTAGTCAGTTGCTTAGTCTCTTGCCCTGGTCTAACTAACTATCCCATGTTCTCTCCTCTTGTCCCACTCATTCTCAGTTCTAGATTGGCATCCCTGATGTGTCCTTCTAACACGTTAGTTTGGTACATTTATCCTGACCCCACAGAGGCCTTTCTTTGTTGTGATTCAAAATGGAGCTCAAGAGTACCAACTCATGTGTCTAGTATCTGACTTTCCCTTGATAACATTTTGGTCCAAAACTGAAGCCTTAACTTCTGCTAAAAAATTCCACCTTGATGCCAACGTTTTACTCAAATAATTAGTGTATTTATTTACAGCAGACAAGGATGTGTTAGGAGGGTGGAAACTATCTTTTTCTTTGACTATCCCTCCCTGCTTTATTTACTCAAGTTGTTGACCTTTATGAAAAGGTGTGTAATCCAATGCCAGTTTGGTTTTTTTCCTTCTCTTCAGCTTTAGGCCATTCTGTATACTCATATCAATTCTTGCAAAACTGAAAAAAATTGTTTTTCTCTGTTCTTGAAATCCGGACTCCTTCACTAGTGAATCCATATACACAGCCAAGTGTGTTCTCAGGTTGAGCACCCACATTTTATGCAGTGTCTTAGTAAGCATATACAGCAGCTATGCCCTAGACATGACTGTAAATGTAACCACCTCACTAACTACCTTTGGCCATCTTCTCTCAGTGCACTTTATGCTTGCCCAGTCTGTAAAGCCTGCTAGTTACGTTCTTTACCATCCCTATCTCCTAGTCCATTCCATCTCTCAAATTTCTACTAAATTATCTATTATACTTTGCCTGTATTAATTATACAAATTAATCATGAAATATTTCTTTATATACATATAATACATTAAACATGTCCATCCACTGCTTCCTTTGCCCATTTTTTGACCGCCCCATCCCTCAACCTTGGTGACCATCTTAATCTGTCAGGTTTTTTTTCTTTGTTGTTGTTTATTCCCAGTTTTCATTGATAATGGAAAATCTGAAAGTATAACATACTATGTCTGGTTTCTTCTGCTTAGCAGAAAGTCATCCATGTCTAGCTTTCTGGGTGTCTTTGATTTTAGGTCACTCTTTGTATTCCTGTCTTCTTTCTATCACTAATGTGTGTTGCTTAGTCCCTTACAAGCCTAACGTTATCTTACATAGTATATATTATGTGCTATACATACTTTATGGTTATATACTTTATGTATAAATTACATAACATCTATTATATACTTTATATATGAGAGTGAAGGGGTGCCGTTCTTTACTCTCTTATTTCCCTCATTGCTATTGTTGTTTGGAAAGATGTTGAATCTTTCTTATAATATTAAGATTTAGATTTTGTGAGGATTTACCTTTATATTTCCTGGCATTTTAGCAATGATACCTCAGTCCATATGCTATAAAGATGACTGTGGAGCCTGGTTCTGCGATGGAATGTGACCTGGGGCCTCTGAGAGCATAGGAACATATGAGGGACACCATGTAGCTGCTTTTAGGGTTTACTTTTGTCCTCCAAAGAAAAGAATAGTCTTTGAATAAAATTTGTCAGCCAGGCATTGTGGTGTATACTAGAATTAGCACCTGAGTGGCAGAGGCATTGGGTCATGAGTTCACAACCAGCATGCATAGGTCAGGTAGCCAGTCCTCTGCTAATCTGAGCTGACTGTCTCAAAAATAAACAAATGACTCCAAAGAAATACACTCTCCAAATAGTTACCATTATGTAGACGAGGCATATTTCATCTGTTCCTGAGTAAAACTTTCTGTAGCAGAGAAAGCATGAGAACTGTGCAGGAGCAGATACCCTGCTTATGGGATGGCCTCTTCAGAGACCTGGCCATAGCATCATTTTGTAAGACTTTCTCCATTCCACACAGTTGCTATGTCAGTGCAGCCATAGTGTTCACTGGAGCTGATGTAGTGATTCTGATGCTCACTCCCTGGCTTCCTGTCTGAGCATTTGTCGCTGAGATGTGGACTATTTCTATCCTGTGACAGTGATACTGGAGAAAGTGTCTTCTAGCATCCTTGCCTCTGTCTCTGGAGGAAAGAAGTCACCTGTGACTAATTCCTTTACCTACTGGAAATTTGTTTCTAATATTTTCCAAAACCCCTTTTGCTCTAAGGATTTGTGTCCTGTGTAAATCTTGTTCCCCACAGCCGGAAGAACCCTCTTGGTCTTATCATTGCCCTAGATGAGAACCAACAAGCAAGAGGAGAGCTGTTCTGGGATGATGGGCAGTCAATGGGTGAGTACCTTAAAAGGGTGTGGCCAAGGAGAGCTACTTCAGACTCTGTCCCTTCACTCATGGTGGGTGACATCTCACAAAGCATCCAGGAGCAACATCCCTGATAAAACATTTGTTTCTGATTGTACTGGTCAGAGGCCATGATAGATGAACCACAGATGGAGACAGAGCCTCCTTGGCTTTGTCTTTGTGGCTCTGTCTCTCTCTTCTTGAATTCTCTCTTTGGTCAGTAATGTCTAAGGCTCTCACATCATTATTGAAAGACATCTGAAGGACACATTACATGACTGTTCTGTAATTCACTTTCCTGTAAATATCTCCACCCCCCCCCTCAAGCCCTTTGGGGAAAAGTGTTAATGATCTTAAGAGCATGCTCATGTCAGTGGAAGGAAGGAGCCCACACATCAATGATTATATGCATTTTAGGTGCTTCAGCACATTTCCTTCCCTTTCCCCTTCCTTCCTCTTTTCCTTCCTTCTTTCCTTCTTTTTTCCTCAATTCCTTCCTGCCTTTCTATTGCTTCCACTGCACTAACAATTCTCATGACTCTAATTTTGGAAATGGAGCTCCATCAGAGCTTTGCCTTGGGAACACTGCAAAGGAAACTTTCACAGTTCTAGAACTAAAAGGAGGCAAATATGTGGGCATGCAGGCTCTGCAAACTTACCAGAATGTGCAATAGTCATCATAACAGTTATTGATGCCTCCATATCCTCTAATGGCCGCATTGGCTTTATAGAACTTGTTATTATCATGGTTCATAGTCCTTGAACAGCTTTCCCCAATTTACCCTTCTACTTGCCTCTGAAAACTACAGTGTAGTCCTCTGTTTATAATAGTTCAGCTACTTAGCCCCTGTATGAGCAGGGCTCATGTATTGCTTCTTTTTTTGAGTCACCCACTCCTCCTAGTATATTATGAGCCATATTCATCTCTGCTCTCACAATGCAGAATCCTTTCTAATAATAAAGGTTAACAATTTTATACATGCACTGTCATTCTTTTCTTATCATCTGCTTATTGTTTCTTGTTTTACCATCCTGGCTCTTTTAAAACATCAAAACAGATTTAACATAAATTCTTAGGAAGGATTATAGAGGAAATTTTCTTTGACACTGGGCATGGCATTGTGATCTTAAATACAACACCAAAACAAAGGCTAGAAATCATAAAAGAATCAACATAGCCATTATGGAGAGCAGCATAGACAGTTCTTCACACGTTGAAAATACAACTACCATAAAGCACAGAAGTCCCATGTCTAGGTATGGACCATCCAAAAGGACAGGAGACAGTTTGTCACAGTGATACATGGCCTCTCACATTCACTGGGGCATCATCTGTAAAAGTAAAGATCCAGAGACTGCCAAAGTGTCAGGTGGAGGAATGAATAAAGATGTTGTGATGCACAGAACTGGTGAAGTGCTCCTCCAGCAGGAAGAGACAGAGGCATCAGTATTGAGGAGAAGAAAGTGAAACATGTTTTGTGTTCACAAGGACAGTCTGACATCTCTTTCTTCTTTCAGATACTGTGGCCAAAAACATTTACCTTTTCAGTGAGTTTTCTGTCACTCAAGTGAGTAGGATATTTTCATGAATATTGGGTGGGATTTCATCTAAAAGTGACTCTATATGTTTTGTACTTATAAGTGAATGATCACTATTTACCAGATATAAATAATTACTATTTATGATGTAATTAATATAACTCTATCACCTATGTTATCAATAAGAGGCAACAGTAACACTAAAGAAAATCAGTTAATATTATAAAAGACAAGTTTGTAAAAAGTCTGTCTGATTCCCCCACTATTTCCACTGTCATTACCAAAATTAATTTACATCCCAATAGCATGCAGCAGCATACAAAACTGAGAGGTCTTCAGAGCAGCCCGAGTGTCTCCTTTATCTTGGGGTATCTGAAAACTTAGGGACTCTACATGTACATACTTTGTTCATGACTATGCTTGATTGTGTTTCAGAACCAGTTGAATGTGACAGTTTCAAATCCAAACTACAAGGATCCCAATAACCTGGCATTCCAGGAAATCAAAATCCTCGGGACACAGGCAGTTTTCAATGTTAGAGTGAAACAGAACGGTGCCCTCACTCAAATGTCTCCTCAAGTCAGTTACAATTCAAACCTGAAGGTACAAATTCATTTTGTGAGAGAGCTTTTCACAGATTTCCATGGTATGGTGATAGCAGTTCTTGCTAAAATTTCATGGGTTGCTGAAGGACAGGAGCATGTCTGAGGCCTGTAAGGAGGCCAGAGTATGTTAGAAGATAATAGGACAGGAGATGGTTTGAGTCACCATGACTCCAATTGTTCCATCCTCATTCTCTTGTCTCTCCAAGTTTGCATTCTCTAAGTGTATCTAGAGACAGGATCTTCTGGAACTTGATGGCTTGTACTTAAAGGTTAAGTTAGAGATGAAAGTCCTATGATTAAAATGATTAAATCGATTTTACTTCTTTGGTTTTAATTTTTTTAAACTTCATTTAGACATTGTATAGGTTTTCTAACATATGCATTTGCAAAAAATATTTTATGAAAAAGAACCTGGTGGTCCTACTAACTAACTTGGAGGGTGATTAGGAGGGTGATTAGATATAACGAGACCTGACCCTTCCTTATGACTTCATTCCTTTCTTTAGTCCCTCAGCATTGTGAGCACCCTTTTCCTAGTCAACTGAGCTTTTTACTAAATGGCACAATGATCACACTTGACATTTTCTCATCATATTACATACATCACATTACATACATATTACATACAATTTGAAGTTATAAACATACGATTATGTGGTTCATTGTGTCTACAGCATAGTGTAAGACAGCTGAGGAATGCATATGTAAAAACAAGTGTTGTTCATGAAAGAAATGGAGATAATTAACATATCACCAAATGGAACTCTATTGTTTGATTCAGGGTGGTGAGAGGTGCAATTCACATATATAAAAATATATGAAAACATTAAGGAACCTAAACTAACATTTGTAGAATATCTGCTTTGGTGTAAATTGCTGTTCAGAGCTTAGTAGATTAAATTGAGAGCAGCTATCTGGAGAAGCAAGACTGGAACACTAGTCTTAAAAAGTTTCATGGAAATGGAGAGGTAGTTCAGCAGTTCATAGCACTGGCTGCTGTTCTGGAGGCCTTGGTGTCATTTCACCCACATGTTGGCAACCACAAGTTTGAAACTCCAGTTCCATGGGATCCAATGCAACCTCTGGTCTCCATGAGTACTGCTCAAAATTAATGTAGAGACATGCATGCAGGCAAATACCCATACACATAAAGTAAGCTTGGATCCATCAGCCTTATGTGAGAAAATGTCTGAAATGGCAAACAGATTGAAAGTTTGTTTTCTGTAATTAAAAGTTCAAAGATGAAAACTTGCTGGTGTTGACTCAGAAGTTGAATTTTATCAGAATTGCAGTTTATCTTGTGTAATGACTTGAAGCAGCTGCTTGGATCCATTCACAAAGCCCTTATTCTAAGACAGAACAAAAAAAAAAAAAAAAAAAAAAAGGAAAACCAAAAAAGAGAAGCAAGAGCAAGGCACAGATAAAGCTGAAGAGACACGCCCTTCTATCAAGAAAGAAACGCTGGCCAAGCAAGGGAACTCAGATTTCTTTTTCTGGCCATGCTAATCCTATAGTCAGCTATTAATGGGTAGAATCCAGTCTTTAAACCTAAAACACCAAGAGAGAAAAGCATATTTTATACAAAGAAGATAGCTATGATTGTGTTCCAGAAAGGGCCCTGTTTTCCTAGAGAGCATTTGTCTTGGTAATGTTCTCCATGCTTTCAGAACAGGGCAGTCAAAGGGCTCAGAAGTCTTACATTACCAGTCTGTAACTCTACACCTGATTTAGAATGATGGAAATTGAAGTTTTTATAATGACATTTCTAACTCCCCTGCCTTACATTTAATTGATAAATCAGATATAAAAAATTGAAGTAATTTGAGTTGGGATTCTACGGAGCACAAGAACCACAATCCAAGACACATTACTCATATTGCTCTATTCAATGGACACTCCACACCAAATGGGTCATGTTTTGGATAGATGATGAACAACATTTATTTCTTACAAAATAAATAGTGGTCAAGTGGTCCATGGAGGGAATGAAAAAAAAATCACAACAATTTTCCTTGTTCTATCTCTAGATAATGTGATACAGAAAGTCTTAATAAAATAGTGGTATTTTCCTAATGCCACTGACTATGCCTCACCCCATTTATACTGTTGTACCCTTGTGATCAGTTGTGTGTCCTTAAAGTCATTAAACATGTGTCATAAGCATAGACTAAGAATGGCATCTCTACTTAATTTCCATTAAAAAGGTTTTTGTCCTGAGGATGAATTTCCATTCCTTCAGGTTGCCACCATCACAGATATTCAGCTCGTGCTGGGAGAAGCATACACAGTCGAGTGGGGCAGCATAAGGGACCAGGAAAAGATAGACTGCTATCCTGATGAGCATGGCGTTTCTGAGGCAAACTGCATTGCCCGTGGCTGCTTCTGGGAGGTAAGCATGCTGAAGATGTTCACATCTCCTGAAAACCCTTGCAACACAATCTAATTGTCTTGAGCATAACCCTGTAGCCATGGTTTATTGAAATCCACAGGAAAAAAGACTCCAGATGAGCACTATTTAGGTTGAGGAGTGGAGTGAGTAAGAGTGGGATGTGTTTACTCTGTTGTTTTTATTTAAAGAAGTTAAATTCATGCTTACTTAAAAGCTTTATGCAAGAATTAATGAAGCCATGCCTTTGTCTCCATATACATTGCCTCTTCTAACTCTGTTTGAAAACTTCTTATCCATGCTGATACTGAATATTGACTTTCCTTTCAGGAATCCAGCTCTTCTGGGGTTCCTTTCTGCTATATTGTCAATGAGCTGTACTCAGTCAGCAATATTCAGTATCACTCACATGAGGCCACAGCTGACATCTCTTTGAAGGCTTCTCCTCATAGCAATGCCTTCCCCTCCACACCTGTGAATCGACTGCAACTGAGAGTGACCTACCATAAGAATGAAATGCTGCAGTTTAAGGTAAACTCATGGTATACTGTCAGGTCTGGACAGGACCTTCATAGTTCCACTACTCTTTGCAACTTAGTGTCATACAATTTTGAAAAGACTCATTTTATTTTCAGAGCAAAGTACTCTAGACCATCATTGCAATGAAGAGAGCAATTAGATGACTGAAAGAATAGAGAGATTTCCAGTAAATTTAAATTAGAGAAAATCACTGTCACTAAGTGGAAAATGTAGCAAGGAAGCAGATGAAGATCCTAGGGAAACAGGGCAGTTATAGCTGAGGTTAGTCTAGGTATAAGGAAAAAGATAGGGAACAGTGGAAAAATTTGAGACCTTTTGACCCTCCTGATCTACAGGCTGTAAGAGGAAGATGTGCATGGAATGACTGCCGGTTCCTGGATTGCATGTATGCCTATGAACGGTAGTGAATTAAGGAAACTGAGCAGATTTGTGATTGACAGTGTAACAGGAGGAATAAGATTTTGAATAAAATAATTAGAGACATTTTTGAAATTCTCATGGAAGTGAGTTCTTTATTTTCCATGGTTCAGTTAAACGAAGGTAGCAAGTATAGTGTAGCTATCCTGTTTTTTTTTTTTTTTTCTTAAACTCTGAGCTGCTCCAAGACAGGTATGTTTTCACTATGGTAGTATTTTAATCCCACACATAGGCTGGCATACGGTGAATAATCAAATGCTGCTAGAAGGCTACAAGGCTGTGATCAAGGCAGAGTGGCCTTGCTTAAAGGAGCTCTCAGAAACTGAGCTCAATCTGGACTCAACGAAACTGAGCTCAACTTCTACTGTGGTGTGTTTATTTGTGTGATGTCAGCAGAATGAAGTTGATGGTTTGTGCAGCCTCACTTATCACCCACTTATAGTTTGGCTATACAGTAGTTCTCTGCATTGCAGTTATGATTTTCTGAGCTCAGTTGAACAACCTGTGTGTTTGTGTTTGTTGTTACTTTACCAAAATTTCTTACTCTCATTTCTATGCTTGGTTTATTGTTGCAAAGCATTTAAGCATAATCCTGTATTTCATTTGCAAAACAATCTCACTTTCCCAAAGTATTTCCTTTTGCATAATCACTGCAGTTTTCCCTTTGTATAATTCTGCAGATTTCATATTAGCTTTAATTGTGATGAGTTCTTCTCTCCTATTACCTATGATTCCTGCTTTTCGTTAGAATAACTGACATAGTCAGTTGCTATCCCTACTACTTACTATTCTATAAACAGTAGAACTTGGATTCTTAAAAATTCAGCCTATATTTAAATTTCACCAGGAATTTTTTAATCAGAAAAGTGTTTTAAAACAAATTAATAATGTAGGTTTCCCTACATTCCTCATCCACATACAAAACAATTTGTCTTAAGTTTAGAAATACCACACCAATTTCAGGGTGAATTTTTCCTCTTATCCCAATGATAGAAAGGAGGGACAAATGTTCTAGAGCTCATAACAATGAGACCTGACCCAGATCAAGCTATTAAATTGGACATTGTTCTCTGCTATGCTGATTAAGCCCTGGACCATGAGGTTAAACAAGACAAGTCATGCAACATCCAGTCTTTGTCAAACACCCTGAGAGTATGCTGGGTGTTTGACAAAGTACGAACCATGTGTAAAGTGTTGTTTTGAAATGACAGGTGACTGAATAGTTACACTATTGACCTCTTGCTTTGACATACTTACATGTTATGCATGATCAATTCAGTATACTTAGGATATGTGGTGTTTCAATCCTCTAATACTTTGTGAGGTGGGAATGCAAATTCTTCACCTGATATTTTGAATTATATGGTGCAATATTGTTAATTATGATCACTGCCAGCATGCTGGGAAGACATCATAGTGTAATGGCATATTTTTGTGTTTACATGAAATGATTTCCTGGCCTAGATCTATGATCCCAGCCACAGTCGGTATGAAGTCCCAGTACCTTTGAACATCTCCAGTGCTCCATCCAGCACCCCTGAGGGCCGCCTCTATGATGTCCTCATCAAGGAGAATCCATTTGGAATTGAAATTCGCCGGAAGAGCACAGGCACTGTAATGTAAGTGGTTCCTG
>JAQQSO010003712.1:0-13352 GCA_028658305.1 Pachyuromys duprasi | reverse complement strand
AAAAGTCAGTACATTTTATACTTACTTGGCTGCTGTAATATTTTATTTTACAACAGTTCTTTTGTGATTTAAGAATTGAACATCAGCATTTAAAAATTAGTATTTCACTCTGGGAATGGTGAGTTATGTCTGTACTATCAGCACTATCAGAGAAGTAGAGGCAGGAGAAGCAAAGTCCAAGGGATAGCCTTAGGTCACAAAAAGATGATGACCTAAAGAAACAAGCCCGTTGATAATAATCACAACAAAGCAATGATTATTCTCTTTTAAGCATCCTTACATACTGATGCATTAAGGAGGAGGGAAGCTTCTATAATAGGATGAACTAGTATCTCTCTGGATACTGATGCTGTGGGAGGAAGGCAGAAGCTGAAGTTACTGGCTGGTGGTTGTACTTTTTCATTTAACCTTAGATTGTCATGTTTTGTATATGTTATCCTTCTTCATTTAAACTAATTTTCAGTTTGTTGTTTTCCTCCAATTAGTCCTTTATTTCTTCCCACTTGGTCTTTTTTAATGGAGCTGTCTGCATTTCCCACTTCTACACTTTAAGATATTCTTTTCTCTCCATGGAATTAGAGAGCAAGAAGGCGCGAGTTACTGGGGAAAGAGGTGCTAAGAAATATTTAACAGGGACCCTGGTTTCATTAGTCCACATAGTCCACAGTGCTTGTGGATAACTGTTCTTTCTGTTCAACTGTGGGTTCTACATTTCATACCTCATATCCCAAATAATTCTATGTGGAGAAGGGGAAATGGTGATAGTAAGAAATGAGCTCAGGGTAGGTGAGCTTCTTCTAGGCTATTGTTGAAAGAAGATGGCAACAGCATTTTATGTCCATGTTCACCACCTTAATGTCTGGGTTCAATTATTTTTCCTCAACCATAGCTTGAAAAGATTAGAAAATTCCAGAAGTGTGTATTATTCACTTTCCTTTTCAGTGTGGTAAAATTCCTGGTATAATGATTGCAAAGGAGGAAACAATTATTTTGGCTCTGACTATTAGAGGTCTTAGTCCATCTTGATGGAGAGCATAAATCACAGCCTGGGACGCAAGAAAGCAATCAGAGAGAGAATACCTTTCACCACAAGCTTTCTCCATTTCCCTTTATTCTACCTGGCCATGAGCCTATGAGATGGTCCTGAACTCATTCAGCATCTTACCTGGGCATACTCTCATGGAAATATGCTTTACTAATCTTCTAGGTACCTCTCAATACAACTAAGTTGACAGTCAAAATTAAACATCACACTACACTTAAACATCTTTATAATCTTTTTATGTTTATTTTTACTATTGTTAATCTCTGTATTGAATGTATAAATTAAACTTTATCACATGTATTTGATGAAGGATTAAAAAACGATGTAAAAAGATGTTCTTCTCTGGTATTCACCACTAATAATTGAGGAAACGTTATTATGTTCAAATCCAAGGGACATTCACCAGTAATGTAATAAAATATATTGTTGGGCTCCTAAGGGGTAGTTAAGACTTTTGATCATGCCACTACAGTGAGAAACGTTGCTTCCCTGTGTCATCAACAGCAATGTACTGAGTCATTATTTTCAGGCCTCTGTGATGCTCTGGAGGTTCATGGCACATTTTATGGACAATACATCTAAGGATCTTTGGGGATTTATCATAGGGCATGTTTTTCACTAGACATTCCCTCCAAACAATATCACTTCCTTCTTTCCTTCTTCCTCTTCTTTCTTTTCTTTTCTTTCTTTCTTTCTTTCTTTCTTTCTTTCTTTCTTTCTTTCTTTCTTTCTTTCTTTCTTGTAGTGATGATAAACCCCCTCTCATGTTAAGTGAGGACTCATCCACTTCTCTATATGTCCTTAATACCTATCACCATACATTTCATTGCCAGAGATAAAAAAAAAACAGTCCCATATTCTATACCTTAAGTAAGTTAAAATAGCAGACAGATTACATTTTTTACTTCTATACCTACATATACAAATACCTACTTGAAATTTGTAATTGAGTGTCTGAAACATATTTTAACTTTTCAAGTTAATTTCAGAGCCCAAACATGTCAAATTCTCTTGTACTATGCTTTACACACATACATGTCACTCCTGTCCATCCGAGTACTCAAGCTCCAAAGCTGGTCATTATCTTCACTTCTATTTTCTCTGTAGTTATTCCATCTTGGACCTAGTGTTGTGTGGTTTTACTTTTAGAGAGAAAAAAGAAAGAGATAAAGAAAGAAAGAAAAGAAAGAAAGAAAGAAAGAAAGAAAGAAAGAAAAACCAAGTGCTTAAGACTCCAAATAGGACACCAGAAAAAGAATTCCATCATGTCTAACTTAGCAAACCTGTAAGCTTATTAGAGTCACTGACAGGACTATAGCTCCCGTGCTTCTTAGCGGTCACTCCAGGAGTGACCTGTAAGTTCCTTATCACAGAAATTTACCCCACCATGTGTAACAGAACCATGCTCTGTGAAGGTTCCTGCACTCTCTCTCAGCCAGTTTAAGGACTGATCAGATTGCTGTTGATTATAACCTTGGTGAAAAACCTTGTGGGTCTCACAACTTTCAGGTGTTTCTGAACCTTGCAACCTGAATAAGTTCTTGGGTCTTGTATGTTTAATTTACTTCTGGAGTCTTTTTGTAAAAATTATTTTTATTTGGATTAATTACAGTTTATTCACTTTGTATCCTCCCTGTAGCTCCCTCCCCCCCTCCCAATCCCACCCTCCCTCCTTCTTCCTCATCTGTGCCCCTCCCCCAGTCCACTGATAAGGGAGGTCCTCCTCCCCTTCCCTCTGATCCTAGTCTATCAGGTCTCATCAGGACTGGCTGCATTGTCTTCCTCTGTGGACTGCTAAGGCTTCTCCCCTTCAGAAGGAGGTGATCAAAGAGCAGCTCAATCAGTTCCTGTCAGAGACAGTCCCTGTCCCCATTACTATGAACCCACTTGCACATGGAACTACTGTGGGCTACCTCTGTGCAGGGGTTTCAGACCATCTCCATGAGTGGTCCTTGGCTGGAGTATCAGTCTCAGAAAAGACCCCTGGGCCCAACTTTTTGGATCTGTTGCTGTCCTTGTGGAGCTCCTGTCCTCTCCAGGTCTTACTATCTCCCACTTCTTTCATATGATTCCCTGCACTCTGCCCAGAGTTTGGCTATGAGTCTCAGCATCTGCTTTGATACACTGCTGGGTAGAGTCTTTCAGAGGCCCTCTGTGGTAGGCTCCTGTCCTGTTCCCTGTTTTCTCCCTCCTCCGATGTCCATCCTCTTTGCCTTTCTGAATGGGGATTGAGCAAGTTAGCCAGAGTCCTCCTTCTTGATTAGCTTCTTTATGTATACAGATTTTAGTATGTTTATCCTATATTATATGTATAATATCCACTTATGAGTGAATATACACCCTGTGTGTCTTTCTGCTTCTGGGATATCTTTCTCAGGATGATCTTTTCCAGTTCCCACCATTTACCTGCAAATTTCATGATTTCTTTGTTCTTTATTGCTCAGTAATATTCCATTGGGTAAATGTGCCACAATTTCTGTATCCATTCCTCAGCTGAGGGGCATCTGGGCTGTTTCCAGCTTCTGGCTATTACAAATAAAGCTGCTACAAACATGGTTGAGCATAAGTCCTTGTATACTTGAATGTCGTTTGGATATATGCCTAGGAGTGGTATAGCTGGATCTTGAGGAAGAGCTGTTCCTAATGGAGTCTTATAAGAATCTTTCCTTCTCTAGGAAAGATGCTTCAGTTCATTGAAAATATCTATACAACACCTGTTAATTCCATTTCCTACACATCTTTCAGATGCATTTTGACTTTATGACTGCAAGAGAGTAGTTGTTCTCAGTATAGGTGCTCTCGGATAAAGGCGTTATCGAGACAGTGTATACATCACCGTCACAGAAGAATCTCCATATTAATGCTCATCATCATACTTGTGTTATCCACACTTTAAAACAGTCATACTGCAGACAGCACATCCCTTTAAGTGGTTTGACAAAGCGCTTCCACATTCAGTAAATGTTTGTGAAGTTCACCAGAACTGTCACATGTACCTGCAAGATTTATAATCATTGTGTTTTAATCACATGATGTTATATACCATAATAAACATTTTATCGATGTCTGCGTATATAGTGTTCAGCTGACGTCCCTTCATTTAATTAAGGGATATTCCTTGCTCATAGATCAATCCATTGTATTGCTTTGAACTTCTTGAACGAATACATTTTATGCTTTCCCCTTTGTCACATTTGCTTATAGTTCTTCCCTCTTCTTTTAGGTATTACCTCTGAGAACCTTTTTCCCCTTCGATAATTTTGTGCTAAAATATTGTTTAAGTTTAATTGTTTCTGAACATATGAAAGAGAGTCCTCCACCTTTAAAAGAAAGATTTCAGAGACTCTTTGAGAATTCAGATATGGTCAGTGTTCATTAAGACGCATGTGCACATGTGTGCACCCTTTCCCCACTTTTCATTGTGTAGTGCTGCTCAGTGCCTTCTCTTTGGTAATTAGAAGAAAAATCAATTTGTTCTGCTAATTGTGCTCGAGCTTCTCTTCATGAATGTATTCATCTCACTGGGCACTCCCTTTTCTCTGCATGTGATCATAGATTTTACTCAGTCCAAGTCCTTTCACTCCCAAAAGGATACTCTGTAAGGCAGTTTTGAGTGTGAAGTCTATTTCATGCTCTGCTTACACTCTAACTCAATCCTCTTTGCTCAGCTCACTGAGCACCTATGTGTGCTTCATCAGCTCAGCTTTCTTAGGAGAAGGTTCCTGAAGGATCCTCTGGATTCTGAGCAACCCCCTCTTCCCTTGTTTTCTGTTGGAGGCACACAATTGTTATAATTGTGTATAAATATTAATGCTAATAATCTTGCCTGTAGGTAAAAGTTCAGCATCCTCTCCACTGGTAATCAGAAACCACAGGGCAGCAGGAGCATGGTCCTGGTCCCAGATATTATAATATTAAATGTTATTAGTATAGTGAAGATGAATGGAAGTTTTACATTCATCAAGAACATACAGGCCACACAGATAACTGTATCCCATATTTAAATTACTTTAAGAGAGGAACCACTGGGTGTGAAATTTCAGTTTCATGGCACTTTGTAATCAAAGGCACTTAATAAGGCATTTTCCTTCAAAATTATCCTTTTTACGTAGTACCATTGCAGTGTGGCACAGCCATCAAAATGTGTCTTGACCACATACAGGTTACTCATGTAGGAAATGATCAAAGAAAAATTTTAACTTTTGTAGAAAATAAGGTGATATAAGTGATGGGTCTGGACAAAATCCTCTGGAAGTGAATCATGTGTGCAATGTTTAAAAGTGACTTTCAGGTAAGTGAAATTAGCAATTTGGTGGCAGATATTTTAAGACAGTTGTGTTCTATAAAATATTAGATAAACACGCAACCTCTTCATGAGGGGATTTATGTTCTCCAAATTGTCTGTATTAAGCATATGACTTTGGTAATCTTTGGGTACCAAAGTTACTGAAGTGATAAAATGTGCCTATTTGCCTCCTCAAAGTCAGGTGTTATATTAAGCACTGACTTAAATCATAGATATGCTAGCTTTGAAGAGCTTTCAGAAAGTTCTGGTAAAAATTAACTTGTTTTTTTTTTCATCATACAATTTAAGTGCTTGCTTTTTTATTTATAGCTGAGTAAATACACAGAGCTTGGTGGAGAGAGCATAAGAAAAGCCGACACTGTGAATGTAAATAACACCCGAAAAGCCATTAATCACAGGAGTGGAAGAACTACCATTTGTATTTCTGTAAATCTAACTGAAATATGAAAATTATTATTTTTTAAATTCTCAGATGAGTAATATATAACTCCTTAAGAATAAATGATCTCAGCTATATTCTAAACAAGGCAGCTCTATTATAATCAATTCCAGTTTAGAATGTAGCTCTGAAGACTTCACATACAGAAATTACATTTACCATTTGAAAAATACTGTGGTTTTGATTTATAGGAGATAAAAAATGCGTTCAGTATCTGAAAGTTATGAGGTATTTTCTCAGTGTTCTCTAAGCCAATAAACTTAAAACAAATCATCTTGACCTTTGCACAGTGAAGCTCTGGTCACTGTGATTTATCCCCGTAGGTCACAGTACCTGCAAAGACAAACGAGAGAACATCGAAAAATGTTGCATTTTTTGACATTAACCCCTTTCACAATCAGGCAGGTTACAGACAGAATCTCTTCTTAATGTTGTCCTAGGATTATGGGCTGAGTTTTATAAAGCTCAAGGAGCTATGATTACCCACTCAGTAATTTTAGGAATAACAAAAAAATGTATTTAAGCAGTATATGCCTTATCATTTGAAAGCTTTCCTAATCTTTTAATATTTTAATAGAAAAATATTGGTGTTCTCCTTTGAAACAAGAAAATAAAATATATGTGAAATTAATATCACCTCAAATATTACAAGGAAATATTTAGTCATGTTTAGTATTTTTTTTTAATTTCAAAAGGCAAAATCAATCCTAGGGGAAGCTTTCTGGAAAGCATCAGGAATTCAGTAACCTTGAAGCAAAGCTGGAAGAAAAAGATGGTTCAGGGACTGGACATATGTCAACAAAGATAATAGATCCATGTTGATGGACTAGAATGTAAAGTTCTTCCATTACGTCTAGGATTATTTTGTCTTCAAGAGTAAAATTTGTTGGAGTTGGAAAGATGGCTTAGTGCATAAGAGCACTGCCTGCTACTCCAGAGGACCCCAGTTCAATTCCCAGTTCCCACATGGCAGTTCATAACTGTCTGTAACTCTAAGATCTGACACGCACACGCAGGCATACATGCAGCCAAAACCCCAATGCACAGAAAATTAAAAAAAAATCTTGTTTTCATAATCTTAAACTCTGTTATTCCTTTGTCCTCAAGCCATCCTTAGTCTAAAGGTATCTGAGATACAGTAATATAAGAGGTAGATCATGCAATCAAATCTAGGGAAATGTGTACACACACACACACACACACACACACACACACACGTGTGTGTGTGCACAGCAGTTTCTTCTCTTGTCAGGCACACAGCAACCAGAGTGGCATCCCTTTCCAAACACTGCTGGCTGATGTGCCTTCACAACTTCACAATTACCCGTCTCTGTAAATTTCACCTGTATCATGTCCACATATACATCTCTCTGTCATTCTCCTGGCAGGATCACCTATGTGTCATTTTTAGACACAGCACTGTATCCTATCAGGATTCTGGTGCATCTGCTTGGAAGGAATTTTATCTGCTTGGAAGACTCTCCACATTACATGGCTGACGCTTTATCATTCAGGCATCAGCGTAATATCTTCTCTAAAGAGTGAGCTACTTACATCACCATTTCACATTTCTTTGGACAGCATTTATCAATATTCAGTGTTTTCCTGGACATGTATTTATTGCTTTGTTGTCTTTCATAGGACCAACAATCTGTTATTTGTTTCTCTGTTGTTTTTGGGCCTCCAGAATAGCCATTTTTGGAAGGACAATCATTCTTCCATACTTGCCATTAAATTATACTGTTGAGCATAGGAGAGCCTATTTGCTTATTTACATATTTCTTTGTTTTCCTTTTCTTGTGGTACTAAACATTTTGAGTTAGCCTTGAGCATGTTTTGTTAACCTAGGTTGTTCTTGAACTGGCAAACATCTTGCTTCAGCCTCCCAAGTAGCTGGAACTTAGGCTGGAAAATGTTTAAAGTTCAATTATGTTTTTAATCTTTTCTATCTTATTCCCACAAAACTCAGCTATGGCCACATGATGGGATATGGACTGTCTGAACAAGGCGCATTCTCAAAGAAAAGATCTCAGTTTCATCAAGTAAACAGGTAGCTTTCTACCAAATACTTGGGCCTGAGATGCCTAATGATTATCTATCTTTTATGAAATAAAAACACAGCCTGAGGTCTCCATCAGAAATGTATGTAATTTTAAAAGCAATTTTGTTTGACCTAATCACCATCAATTATGTGAATGCGAAAACATTTGACAATTGAATAAAAAAAACACGATAAGAAAAAATAAAGGCCATTAAATTGAGATAGGTATGTCAGAAAAACATGGAGCTTTTTATACTAAGTTCAACAAGTTGAATTTTGCCAAGTTTAATTAAGCTGCAAGAAATAAAAATACAATATTGAATAATCCGTAACCCCCTTCTTCATTAACAAGCCAATTTTACACTCATTTATCCTCATAAAAGATGGCTACCTAATTCAAGTTGTAAAATACAACCTCATTATTTTAAGAATTTCCTTACAAAATCTGTAGTGTTTCTTCAGGGATTTGAGATAAAGTCAGCGAAGAACAAATATCGCATGTGATATATACTGAATACTGAATAGCAGAAACCTTGGTTTGTTCGATGAAGGGAAATGCTTGTTGATTCACACTTTAACAGTTAATTGTGCTCACTGATAGAAAACAATTTCCACATCGCAGTGAATGTGATTGTTTTCTGGAACAATTGAACAAGTCTAATTTATACTGTGTGCAGCACTTGGCAATAGTGGGCATTGTTGATTGAGGCTGGGGGCAGAAATGAGGGAAGAACAGCAGAGGCGATGGAACTGGACATCCTCCAAGACACTCATTAATCACGTGACTAATCTGAAAATGAATGCATTATGCAAATTGTACGTCAAAGAGGCTTCCTGGCTTGGAGAGATACCAGCATGTGAAATTGTGTGCAGCCTAAACATCAAACCAGGCAGGGGCCTGGGATGTGTCAATGTCATGCTTTAATTGGAATATGGTAGTTGGTGGAACATACTTTAGCATGAAACATAACATTCCATAAGATTTAGTGTGGTTAAAATGACATCTGATGGTTCAGGAAAGCGCTTCTGAAATTGTCTTCAATAAGACCATGGAAATATTCAGTCTGTTCCACGAAGTAAAGATGGGCCATAAAAATACTTAAGTGGCTTAGTTTTTTTACATGCTGCCATGGACCAATTTTGCCTAAAACTTCCTTTTTACCGCTTCAGTCATATTGAAACTGGAAGCATTTTATGTGTGTGAGGGAAGTCACGAGCAGAGGGCATTGAGAGTCTAATTACCAATTCTGTTTTGCCTTAAGTGACTCGTTCAGTTTTGTTCTGGTTTACTCCCTGAAAACTACAGCGACATTAAAAAAAAATTCATCTTTTTAAAAATAAGAATGCATGTTAAAAATTAAATGTTTGTGACAGGCTTAGATATATCCAACCAATCTTTTCCATTTGACATGGGACATTGAAATGTTTTAGGTACATTTACCTAAATTTAAGATTATTTACTGGCATTCTATTGATGAATTGGTGTCTATTTCACATTTTGGAATAAACACACATTTTTTTAAAATAAAAGAATGCATTTATTTTTTTTATTAATTTTTATTTTTTTATATTGATCACAGGTTATTTACTTTGTATCCCAGCTGCAGTCCCCTCCCTCAATCCCTCCCAGTTCCACCTTCGCTCCCTCATCATCTCCCTGCCCCTTTCCAAGTCCACTGCTAGGGGAGGTCCTCCTCCCCTTCCATCTGACCCTATGTTATCAGGAATCTTCAGGACTGGCTGCCATGTCCTTCTCTGTGGCCTATTAAGACTGTTCGTTCCTCGGGCAGGGGTAGAGGGGAGTTAAAGGAGCCAGTCCTTGAGTTCATGTCAGAAATAGCTCCTGTTCCCCTTACTAGGCTACCCACTTGGTTACTGAGCTACCATGGTCTACATGCAAGTAGGGGTTCTAGGTTATATCCATACATGGTCCTTGGTTGGAGAAACAATCTCATAAAAGACCCCCGTGCCCTGATATATTTGGTCCTTGTGGAGCTCTTGTCCTTTCCAGGTCTTACTAACTCCCTCTTCTTTCATATGATTCCCTGCACTTTGCTGAAGGTTTGGTTATGGGTCTCTGCATCTGCTTTGTTACACTGCTAGGTAGAGTCTTTCAGATGCCCTCTGCAGTAGGACCCTGTCCTGTTACTTCCTTTCTCCTACTTCCCCTGTCCATCCCATTTGTCTAAGTGAGGATTGATCATCTTACTCCAGGTCCTCTTTCTTTTTTATCTTCTTTAGGTGCACATATTTAAGTATGTTTATCCTATCTTATAGGTCTATATAAGTGAGTATATACCATGTGGGTCTTTCTGCTCCTGGGATACCTCACGCAAGATAATCTTTTCTAGATCCCACCATTTGCCTGCAAATTTCATGATTTCCTTGTTTTTAATTGCTGAGTAGTATTCCGTTGTGTAAAAGTACCACAATTTCTGTATCCATTCCTCCGTTGGTGGACATCAGTGTTGTTTCCAGGTTTTGACTATTACAAATAAAGCTGCTACAAACATGGCTGAGAAAATGTCCTTGTTGTGTATTTGAGCCTCTTTTGGATATATGCCTAGGACTGGTATAGCTGGATCTTGAGGAAGCGCTTTTCCTAATTGCCTGAGAAAGCACCAGATTGATTTCCAAAGTGGTTGTACAAGTTTACATTCCCACCAGCAATGGAGGAGGGTTCCCAATTCTCCACAACCCTCTTCTACATGTGTTTTCACTTGAGTTTTTAACCTTTGCCATTCTGATGGGTGTAAGGAGAAATCTCAGGGTTGTTTTGATTTGCATCTCTCTGATGGCTAAGGATGTTGAGCATCTCTTTAGGTGTTTCTTTGCCTTTCTCTATTCCTCTACAGAGAATTCTCTATTTTTGCTGTACCCCATTTTTAATTGGATTGCTTGATTTATTGCTTTTTAATTTCTTTAGTTCTTTATATATTCTGGATATCAGCCCTCTGTCAGATATAGGGTTAGTGAACATCCTTTCCCAGTCTGTAGGCTGTCCTTTTGTTCTGATGACAGTGTCTTTTGCTTTACAGAAGCGTTCAGTTTCATGAGGTCCCATTTATTGATTGTTGTTCTTAGGGCCTATGCTGTTGGTGTTCTGTTCAGGAAGTTGTCTCCTTGCCAATGAGCTCTTCTCCACTTTTCTTCTAACTGATTTAGTGTGTCTGGTTTTATGTTGAGGTCTCTGATCCACTTGGACTTTAGTTTTGTGCAGGGTGATAAATATGGATCTATTTTCATTTTTCTGCATGTAGACCTCCAGTTGGACCAGCACCATTTGTTGAAGATGCTGTCTTATTTCCATTGAATGGTTTTGGCTTCTTTGTCAAATATCAAGTATTCATAGTTGTTCGGGTTTATTTCTGGGTCTTCTATTCGGTTCCATTGATCCACCTTTCTGCTATAAACACACATTTTAAAAAGTATTACTTTGAAGAGCCTTTGGAGTGGCAGCAGGTGCTAAATTTGCTATCATTAATTAATGACTTGGTTGTTAATCAAGTACCTTATTGGATATGTAGCACACTTTAGCAAGGTACCCACACATTGCTATGTATTTAACCAATTAGAAAGCAGCTCTACTTTATAAAGCTAGGAAACTCTCCACATCTTTTGTTTTTGCATACACAGTGAGAAGTACAAAGATACAATTTGATCAAATCTGGTGGGTTGCCACCTGTATCCTTGTGTAGTAATTTTCTCTGAGATAAAAATTTTAGCTTGCAAGGAACTCTATTAAAACTCAGGATGCTGCCAAAGGAGGTGGAACATTCCACCCTGCAGGGGAAGAGAAGCTCCTTCAGATTCAGAAAGTAAACTTCTGAAAGTTTCTGAAATTGAATAGATGCCCCAGGCCTCCCCTCTCTAAGTTTATCAGAGTGAAAAGGCCTGCTGAGAAACTCTTTGGGCTGAGCTGTTTACAAGAAGCTCAAACCTGTCTTTCAGAGGACATCTGTCCTAGGTTCCTATCTTGTAACCTTTCTTCTGCCTTTTTCGTGTCTATCCTCTTTGCCTTCCAAATAAGAATTAAGCGTCCTCCCTAGGCTCCTCCTTGTTATTTAGCTTCTTTAGGTCTGTGAATTGGAGTATGATTATCCTATATTAAAAAATGAGGTACAGAACTAAAGACAGAATTCTCAATAGAGAAATATCAAATGGCAGAAAAACATTTAAAGAAATCCTCAACATCCTTAGTCATCAGGGAAATGCAAATCAAAATGACTCTGAGATTCCATCTTACATTAATCAGAATGGCTAAGATAAAAAAACTCAAGTGACAGCACATGCTGGCGAGGATGTGGAGAAAGGGGAACCCTCCTCCATTGCTGGTGGCAGTGTAAACTTGTACAACCACTTTGGAAATCAATCTGGCACTTTCTCAGAAAGCTGGGAATAATGCTACCTCAAGGCATAGCTATATTGCTCCTGAGCAATATACCTGAAAGACGCTCCACTCTTCAGTAAGGACATTTGCTCAACTATGTTCATAGCAGCTTTATTCATAATAGCCAAATACTGGAAATAATTGAGATGTCTCTCAATTAAGAATGGATACAGAAATTACGATACATTTACATAATAGAATATTACTCAGCTTTTAAAAGCAAGGCTATCATGAAATTTGCAGGCAAATGGATGGAACTAAAAAAGATCACCTTGAGTGAGGCAACCCAGACCCATAAAGACACTCATGGATTACGCTTACTTATAAGTGGATATTAGGAGTATAATACAGAATAATCATATACAATCCTTTAGGGAATATTTATACTAGTTCATCTAACCTGTCACAGCTCATGGCTATGTCAGATGTTCTCAGAGCTGTCCTGTTGAACAACATGTTTGTTTAGTAGAAAATAATTAGTCAATATAAACAGAGTAATCATTTTCAATCTTGGCTTAACTTTTAAAATTATTCTTTACTGAAAATAACATTAAGCAATAAAAAACTTAATGATTCCCTAGAAGAAAAAACTTTGTTATATAGCCACCAGCCAGATACATAGCAGAGTCTTCCTTGTTGTCCCCAAATCATCTGTATGTCCACTAACAAGATACCCTTACTCTGTTTTTCTAAAAATATATTCTGAAGTTATAACTATTACCAAGTTCACGATAGCCCTTTCCCTTTTCCATTTTCTTTATACATGTGTACATGTGTTTATGTACAATTCATATCTATGCACTTTTAAATATTGTTTGTGTGTGATCTATTGTGTATACACTAGTGGACACTTGGAATTTCCTTCCCAACTATAGTTTGATCTAGTGATTTACTCAAAATTATGTTTAATATTTATGGAAGACAAATTTGTAAATCATACTGTATCTTAGATTCAAAAACAGTATCTTTTTCTTTCTTTTGTGCAGTTGACAGATATTTTATTTATTTATTTTTTAAAATTTATTTATTTTTATCTCAATCACAGGTTAGGTACTTTGAATCCCAGGCGTAGCCCCCTCCCTCATTCCCTCCTACCCTCCCACTCCCTCCCTCATCTCCCTCCTCCCCGCC
>JAQQSO010003711.1:0-13354 GCA_028658305.1 Pachyuromys duprasi | reverse complement strand
GGTGGACTTGGAGTGGGCAGGGAGGAGATGAGGGAGGGATGGGGAGAGTGGGAGGGAAAGAGGGAGGGGGCTACGCGGGGGATGCAAAGTACCTAACCTCTGATTGATATAAAAATAAAAATAAAATAAAAAAGAAAGGGAATTAGGCACAATTGTGGGGGATGAGAATGAAGGGAAATACATGGCATATGATGCAAGTGGCTAGAGGGGAAGAATCATGGCCCAGGGTAACATTTCAATGGACTACTACAAATCAGGAAAGCGTGGGCTTACCCTCTCTTCTATCACAGGAACTTGTGGAGCTCCTGGGGAGAACAGCTTTCTCTTTGTAGTGATGGGAACATGGTCATTATATAGTGTAATCATAGCAGCTCACAGGCTCAAGGCCCTCTGAGCATCTGACAATAAGGATGCTACAGATGTAGGGCAGTCTGACATCCAACCATGGTGGAAAGATTTAGATTCTAGATATAAAGATGCTGTTCTGGCCGTGAAGAACAAAACACAGGCTGAGAATGCTGTCTGCCAGCTACCTCATTAACTGAGAAGGCTTCCTGCTTCAAGAGAACTGAGTCAAGAATACTTTACGAATGGGAACAGAGGTTTGTTTTTCGCATGTAAAAACCGCAGAGGTGAGCTCACGACTGATGATCCCTGGCTTTTTTACTTATGTCTCTTTAATATGTTGGATTTTGCCCACAGGCTCTGAATTTGTGAAAGTAGGTGGCTTCCAGGGAGCTCGTTTGCATTCCAGGCAGCAGAAATGGCGTAGGGAATGACTGGTTCCTTTTGCTGAGAAACAGGGTTCCTAATGAGAAGGCCAGCATTCCTCTCCAGCTTGTTTGCTGACATTGAGTCCCAGCCTCCATCTTTCTTTCTGTGCTTACAGCAATCTGAGGAAATGGGTCCATGGTTGGTTGAGACAAACCCCGGTTCATTAACTAACCCTCCTCTCATAGACAGTGAGGGGTGGATCTTTAGAAGGCAAAAGTCTGTGACTAGGTAGTGGCATGTCCTCTGGGCCTCTCTGCTCTAAAGGCTGATGAGTAAGTACCTCTCTAAAGGAAAGTGCTCTGAATGTCTGTGCCTGACTTCTCCTTCACAGTTAAGGGTCCACAAATAAATCTCTGATAATGACTTGTCTTGATCTGTTTACTAACACAGAATGGCATTTGGGAAGGAAAATCATGTAGTTGACAGCTATCTGAGACTCACAGAGTTTTCTGATGTGAACTGACAGGGTCTGAGGCAGAAAAGCACAGGAAGAGGTGTTTGTGGAGCTTGTGTAGGTGAGTACAAGAAGGCTTTCCTTTTCCCTAAATCAAAATAGATCGTTACTATAACCTATCAGTATTGATCTATGGACCTTATAAACAGGAGGGGTAGCAGTGACCATGTGCAAGTGTTTGAAATTAGCAATGCTTTGAAAAGGCATCTGATATTGAGGGAGGGAGGGAGGGAGGGAGGGAAGGAGGGAGAGAGAGAGAAATGTGGTTATTTGATGCAATTGCCTGGTATATCTACCACTAGATCAATTGCAGTTTGCTGGCAGTGAATCTCATTCACGATCTAATAGCCACCTGCTATAACTTTATATGCAAAGTCAATGAGCTCCTGGATTTGAATTGTGAGCTTTCAAACACCTCATATATGATATTTTTCATTACATTAACTTGTGTGCAGAGACAGAATTTTTCTAATGTAGGGTAAGTGTGATCTTGCCTTTTGATGGAGTTTCAACAATAGGAGCAGTTTATTACACCCTCAAGCTACATCCCTATCAGAGATGGTATAGTAATGAGAATTTTGATACTTATTAACCTCATGAATTTTACAAACTGATAAAATTGAAAGAAGAAACATCTACTTGTGCATCACCAAGCCTTTATCCAGTGGCTCTGTGCCCAGTATGCTAAGGATATTATTGTTCCTACCACTGAAAAGTTAAAGAATAATTTTGAGATATTACTTTCTTTTTGACACAAAATCCTTTTATCAAGTATCATTCTTCTCATCCAACCTGGTTACTCATCTTACAACAAAGCCTTATATTTTTATTATTAATTAATTTAATTTACATAGGCCCCTCCCTCCTTGCCCTACCTTCTGCATCCCCTCTCCCCTGTTTCTCAGAATAGGGGAGCCCCCAACCCAGAAACCCCAGCTCATCTATTCTTATGAAAACTGAGTTCTTCTTCCTCCCCTATGGCCTGGTAGAAAAGTCCTATCAGGGGGAAGTGATCAAAAAGCAGGCAACATAGTCAGTGTCAGAGATATCCCTCACTCCCCTAACTAATGGGCCCACATGAAACCTGAAATGCCCATCAAGCTTATTTTCTTGGGGTCTGTGCATTGTAGCATGTCATCTGGCACGATATGACTGAAATCTGCTTATAAGTGAGTACATACCATGTGTGTCTTTCAGAGTCTGTCTTAGCTCACTCAGAATGACCTTTTCCAGTTCCCATCCATTTGCCTGTAAATTTCATGATTTCCTTGGTTTTAATGGCTGATTTGTATGCTATTGTGTAAATGTACCACAGTTTCTTTATCCATTCTTTGGCTGAGGGACTTCTAGGTTGTTTCCAGATTCTGGCAAATTACAAATGAAGCTGCTATGAACATGGTTGAGCAAATGTCCTTGGGGTATAGTGGAGCATCTTTTGGGTAGATACCCAAGAGTGGAATAGCTGGGTCTTGAGGTATGGCTACTCCCAGTTTTCTTTAAAAGTGCCAAAGAATCAATCTTTCTTAGAAAGATTGATTTCCAGAATGGTTGTACAAGTTTGCACTCCCACCAGCAATGGAGGAGTCTTCCCCTTTCTCCACATCCTCTCCAGCATGTGCTGTCCCTTGAGTTTTTTTATCTTAGCCATTCTGACAGGTATAAGATGGAATCTCAGAGTTGTTTTGATTTGCATTTCTCTGATGACTAAGAACATTAAGCATTTCTTTAAGTGCTGCTCCACCATTTGAAACTCCTCTGTAAATACCCCTTGATTTTCTCACGACTAACAAATGTGTCATATTGGATGGACATCATGGGATCAAACGTGGTCCTTTTATTGTGCTTAACCTTAAACGTAAGGAAATATAGAGGGGGCTATAGGTGAAGAGTCTTGGTTATGAAGGGGAAGGCCTCAACATGCTTTTATGCACTCACTAATGATTTTTTATTTTAATTTTGGAAGCACTTATATCTGGAGGAAAATAGCATTTTCCTTTTTGAGATTCCTTTAGAAGCTTTGTAATTACATTGATAATAGCAAGCTAGTAGATAATAGCTATATTAGTCAGTTGGTCTTGGCCTAAGATGTTGATCAGACATTTCATTCAGTCAGCTACTTTTTTATTACAAGATAGGATTCCTTTATTGCAAAAACAGTTAAGACTTTCTTCAGGATCTCTCAAAGTGAGCTGACTTGCAATCCAGGAAAGAAGGAGGGCTCAGATTCAAATACAGTAAAGGCAACAGGGATTTACAGGCAAGAGCAAGTTTCAGGAAGGGTGGTGGATGAAGAAGAAACTACTGAGATGAGATGTGGAGGGAAAAGAGAATCTGGCTAAACCAATATAAACAAGAGTCTCACTCAAGACCCTGGGTGATCTGTTACCACCTGAGAGGACAGTAGGAACACCTGTTCTGATTAAACATGTAAGGTCATCAGGTATCAAAGTCCCTGGAATTCTCCTTAAGTTGACAGCAGGTTTCTTGCTACAACTGGTTTGCACATTTTTTTTTTTTTAAAATGAAGTCAAGGCCAAGTCTCAGCCCAACAGAGGCCTCAGAGGATCCAAACTGAACTTGTCAAGGAGAACACAATTTAAAAGAAAAAAAGGAAGAAAGAAAACTAATGCAATGGTCCTTCCTGTGTATGCAAAGGTAGCCAAATGAGTCTTACAGACCCACCTCCACCAGTAAGGCAAGCCAATTAATCTAAAATTCCCTTCCCCCACTTCCTCCTCTTGGTCCTCTCTAGACAGAGCAAAGACAAGATGCTAAGAGCCACAGCAGTAAACACAGAAGGCTGCAATGCATACGGTGTTCAAGTGAAGAAATGCTCATCACTCCTTAATTCCAGTGCCCAGACGCTTACCAGCTGTGAGTACCCGTCCTCTATATTGTTTTTTTCTTTGTTTTTGTTTTCAAGACTTCCTTTCTGGTTTGCTGTTGGCTTACAAATACAGAGTGAAACTTTGTTTCCAAGAGAAAGAGAATGACTTAAGGATCCAAAGAAATAGAATTAATGGGATCATAGTATGCTGCATTCATAGTCAGGTAAAGTAGTGTTCCGCTGGTGTTTGCTCCCACAAGGCTCAACCAAGACAGCTCTACACCTGTCTTCACCTAAAGCCCACACATTCCTGTTTACTTGGAGCTTGGCTTCTTAAAGTGTATTCTTTCCTGACAGCCAGATAGGTTGCGATGGCCAGCAGTGCACCAAGCACAGAGTGCCGATGCAGAACTCTAGGAATGAAAAAAGATCATTGTTCTTAGAATATGTTGAGAGAGCAGGACTGTCCACCTCCCCTCCATACAGGCTTGGCACACCTGCCCCTTAAGTTTGCCTTACAGAGAAGTAATGGAATATGGCAATTAGGGAGTATCCCAGCATAGCTGTGGAGACTGGTCCTCCTCATCAAGACTCTGAGCAAACCTGCATTGCGGTCCCCTTCTCTGTTATCTGCTTAGCTACCTTTGGACTGCAAAACAGACTTTCTATTCTAGCCGCTTCAGTTCCAGTGTCGAGTTTCTGAAATTTCTGATACACTCAAATAGGCTCAAAAAGGGGAGGGGGGGGGAAGAAAAGAAAATCACAGCCTACCCTGCCTAACCGCACAAAGTTAAAGATGGATGGATGGGATATGCACTTTACTTACTTCTTGTAGCAGATATTTGCAAATATGCACACTGAGAGGCTTTGTGGAGCTTTTGTGAGGGGTGTTCGGAATATGCTGTGGTCACTGATTTACATTATAGCCCAATAGGTGAGCTTTAGAAAGTGATTTAAATTTAACGGTGGATTTAAAATTTCAGTTTGGTTTAATTGTCAAGAATATCTTGGTAATACTATAATTTGGAGTGGGGAGGAAAAGCTGTAGTTTAGGACCACACATATAAGGAAACTTCTCTGTATTTCATTTTACTCAAACGCTAAAACGGGAGGCCAGAGGTTAAAAATGCAGAAACCTTGAGCAAGATAATGGGATTTCTCTTAATTTGATTTGCTATGGAGAATAGGCTGGTTTAATACATCCATGTGGAGTTGCTGTTTATATTTTGGTTTCTAATTAGCATAGTCATTCTGAAGCCTCTAGCTGACTTCCCCTCCCATATAAATCTAATTTGGCCTTGAGGAGGGTTATTAGAGCAGAGAGCACAAAGGGAAATGTCTGCCAAACAGCAGGCAGGCTTAATGGCTGTGGGCTAGACTGAGGCCAGCAGCCAGCCGAAGTGAGTTGCTGCAAGCAGCCAGGGGCAGCACCCACACAACATACACATGAAAACCCATCCACCCCACCTGCCCAAGCCCACCCCACCTCGGCCCGGTTGTTTGACCAACATAATTTCTTAATAAAAACGGATGATGCTGAGGTGATATGAAAGCTATGAAGCAAAGATCTGGAATTGATTTTGAAAGTTTCTAAACTAGGCCATTGAATGGATGGTCTGTACTAAGGTAAACGCTTAGTCTCTTTCCTAAAACTCCTTGTAAAGAGTGACATTTCAATTTTCCCTGGCTTTGGGGAACTTGAATTTTTTTTAACAGCTCTACAACTCAGCTTGTGAGAAGCACCTCTAGCAGTGATAATAAAGTGTACGAAGTGGGAATATGGACAACATTGATAAAGAGGCCGTAATCCTTATTCTCGGTGAAAAATAGTCTGAAGGCAGATTCTATCCCAAAGGGGAAGAAAGAAGAATGTTAAACATGACTTGCACTGACCTATTTCTCACCAAGCAATCGGGGCTCAAGTACATTTTGACTACAATGTTGTTCACAAAGAACATCAAAGGAACTAAAACTCTGTAAAAGGCATTGAAGTCATCCTTTAAGTATACAGTTGTGTGATGGCTCGAGAGAAGAGTGATAACAAGGTTATTCTGGAAGATTCCAGGTTCTACCAACATGGATCAGGCAGGTATTTGACAAAATCTCCATTGTCATTGCAGACTCAACTTATGTGGTTTGTGCGGTCTTCATAAAGTTGGTAAAGCAGCTACTAAGGACTTGCTTGCTCATAAAGGTCATGGAAGTATTGATGGGTGTAATGTATTGCAAAACTTCTTTCTACTGTGAGGAGCAGAGTGCTAATGATCAGGATCTGCTTCAACCAGAACAGTGAGAATGACAATGTCCCACAGAATGCACTGAGAAGTCTCAAGGACACAACTTCAGGCCCAGAAATAAAGCCACACGTCTATAGACACCTGATTTTTTTTGACAAATATGCCAAAACCATATAATGGAAACAAGATAGCATCTCAACAAATGGTGCTGGTCTAACTGGAAGTCCACATGTAGAAAAATGCAAATAGACTCATATCTATCACCCTGCACAAAATTAAAGTCCAAGTGGATCAAAGATCTTAACATAAAACCAGACACACTAAATCTGTTGGAAAAAAAAAGTGGGGAAGATCCTTGAACTTGTTGACATAGGAGACAATTTCCTGAACAGAATACCAACAGCTCAGGCTCTAAGATCTACAATTAATAAATGGGACCTCGTGAAACTGAGAAGCTTCTGTAAAGCAAAGGACACTGTCATCAGAACAAAATGACAGCCTACAGACTGGGAAAAGATCTTCACCAACCCTACATCCAATAGAGGACTAATACCCAGAATATATAAAGAACTCAGGAAACTAGACACCAACAAACCAAATAATCCAGTTAGAAAATGAGGTGCAGAGCTAAGCAGAGAATGGTAGAGAAACACTTAAAGAAATACTCAACATCCTTAGTCATCATGGAAATGCAAATCAATACAACTCTGAGATTCCATCTTACACATATCAGAACAGCTAAGATCAAAAATTCAAGTGACAACACATGTTGGAGAGGATGTAGAGAAAGGGGAACACTCCTCCATTGCTGGTAGGAATGTAAATTTGTACATCACCTTGGAAATCAATCTGGCACTTTGTCAGAAAATTGGGAATAGCACTACCTCAAGATCTAGCTATACCACTCCTGAGCATATATGCAAAAGATGCCCCACCATTCAATAAGGACATTTGCTCAACTAGGTTCATAGCAGCTTTATTTGTAATAGCCAGAATCTGGAAACAACCTAGATGTTCCTCAATGGGAGAATGGATACAGAAATTGTGGTACACCAACATAATGGAAATCTACTCTGCTATTAAAAACAAGGAAATCATGTAATTTGCAGGCAAATGGATGGAACTAGAAGAAATCATCCAGAGTGAAGTAACTCAGAAACAGAAAGACAGGCCTGGTGTATGCTCACTAATAAGTGAATATTAGCTGTATAACATAGGACAGCCATCTGTAGACCTAAAGAAGCTAAACACTAAGGAGGACCCTAGGGAAGACACTTAAAGCTCATTCAGAATATAAAACAGGATAGACACCAAAAGAGGTGGAAGAGAGGCATACTGCATAAATGCACAGTGCTACTCTTAAAAAATACAGGTTATTAAATGAAGATCTCAGTGCCAGGCACAAGTGCCTTGACTCCTTATGAGTCAAGGAAGTCCCAGAGGCAAGCAAAAAAGTACAGGTTACTGTCATTTTTCTTGGTTGCACATCAAAACCAGATGCTGAGCCCGTATTTACTGAATATACCACACACCTGGGACATAGAGAAATCAGTCCTGAACAGACCAGGAAACTCTCTTCCCACTGGCTTGCTTTCACAGTGCTGGGGAATGCTATGCAGGCTGTGCACCCCTCCAAAGCTACCCTGTCTCAGCTTCCCCAGTAAGCAAAGTTACTTCCTACATTGTGTAGTCGTGGCTGCCCATGAAGACCATCCCCTGTCACCCTCATTCTGCTCCTTTCCATTAAGAGAACAATTAGTGTCTGAGTGTAGACATTGCTTAATAAATCTTTTAGAGAGAGCTTTACTAAGCAAAAGTCCTAAGTCCCTTGGCACTTAGAGTAATGAAGTAAATGGAAGCTTGTCAGTTGGTGAGGTTTTATAGAGTAAACATGGAACAGGGTGAATCTGGCAAAGAATGAGGAAAAGGGAAACACTGTTATTTACACTCGAAAGACGTAAAATGCTGACAGTGAGTAAATCATGCATGTCAGTAGAGCACTGCAAACAGGACCAGCGAAGGTCAGGCTTCTTTGTGAATCTACAGACAGGAGGTTGCATGGCTGGAATGTGGTGCAGGAAACCAAAGGCAATAGGTGACAGTGAAAAGCGGCTTGCTGCCACTTTATGAGATCTGGGTTGCGCTAGAGACTAGAACATCAGCAGATTGTTTTGGAAAGCAACATACTTTAAAGAATGACTCTTGCTGTGATGAAAATGGACTACAGGAAAGACGTGGAAACAAGAGACCTGTTAGGATGACACTGAAATCTGACCAGCGCCGATGGTCAAGTTGGAACAACCTTAAGCTTATCAGCTGTGCAGGTGAGGAAGCAGACAGGATCAGGACCCTTCTGAAGGTGGAGTTTGATGGGCTGGGTGAATGCTGGCAGCTTCCTCCATTTTTCAGAAGAATCTCATATAAATGTCTCAGGTCTCTCTGATTGCCTTTATTCCCAGCCAGCTCTTGATACTGAACCCCAGCTAAAATCACACAGAAAGAGCAAGACGATTTTTGTCCTGTGTCCTTTGTTCTGAGCACAGAAGTGCTTACTTTGGACATTTGGCTTCTCAGTGCTGATGGCTGCCTGGCCAGGCCCACATACATTTATCTTTAATAGCCATTCTACTGTGTGTGTCTTCAGGCACAAGACACGAACAAAAATAATTGTTGAATAATTGTGCCTATCACAGGACTTGATTTTTATGTAATATAGAATAATCTTACCTTTCAAACACTGAGCACACATACCAAGCTAATCCATCTTTTAATAACACATTAAAATTAACTACATAGACACTGCATAGTGGTTGCCTATGCTGTTAAGATTAAGAGATCATCCTGCTCTCCTATGAAGTCATCAGAATTAATGATGCCTGTGACAGTTTTATCCCAAAAGAGAATATTCATAGGCAATATATAACCTTGGAGGACACAGTTCTACCAATAGAAGATCATTTAGAATGAAGCTGGAGGTAGCTCTATTATAATTTTTAAAATATTTTTTAAAGATTTATTATTTATACAACATTCTGCCTGCACACCAGATCTTACTTCAGATGGTTATGAGCTGCCATGTGGTTGCTGGGAATTGAACTCAGGACCTTTGGAAGAACAGCAAGTGTTCTTAACCTCTGAGCCATCTCTCCAGCTCCAATAATTTTTAAAATATTTTAATGGATATAACACATTCTCATTTATGAAGTACATAATTATCATTCAGTTTGGGCACTGAAGCTTTTTAGATTAACATAACCAATAGAAAGAACATATAATAAAATAGGATTTATTATATTAGCCTACACAATATAGTCTTAATAGTCCAAACATGGCTATCCTCACACTGGAGAGGCTGGGTGAATCAGCAGATTTGATCTACAGCTGAAGGCTTTCTGGAGGGTCATGGTATTTTGTTCAGATTGTAAGGCTGAAGAAACTGGTTCTGAAGTCATAAATGGATGGCGGTAGCAGCAGCCAAGCAGATGAACCTCCCAGTGAGACTCAAATGCAAATAGGCAAAAAGCAAATACTTTTCACTGAGACATTTTTTTATCTAGACTGCTTGGCAGAAGGTGTCACCACTTTTATAGCGGGTTTTTCTGTTTCAGTTAGTCTGTTCAGGAAAACATCTCAAGCTCTGTGAGGCTTGTCTCATAGTTTACTTCAGATCCAGTCAAGTTGACAACCAAGATTTGCCATCAAATTTTTTATACAATGCATATTGACCAGGTCAGAATATCAGTAGCTTTGTGCCTTCAATCATTTCTGTGTATTAGAAGGTATCAAATGCTTCTCCTATATCTAATTTGAAATGTCTAATCAACCGTAGCTATTGCTACCCTGTTGCACTGTAGAACAGTAGAATTACTTCAGGTGTGTAACTGTGCTTTGCTGTTCTCCTCTCCCTCCCTCTTCCTCTTCCTGAACTGTGCCTCAGGTACTTTTTCCCTATCTAACCATAACCAGCTTCTATTCTATTCTCTATTTCATAAGAACATCATTTTTAGTTTCTAGTAGTACACATTACTGCAAAATATTATCACCTTAAACATATTGATAGTATAGTTCAAGTCTCAAAATATCTGGATTTAAAACTACCTATGGGTTTTTAATGATATATTTGTAAGTTAGAGGCTTTGAGATTAAACATTACAAGAGATGCACAGGGTTGCAGAGCTTTGACATAAACATCAATCTTCCAGCTTCGTTTTCCAGGCAGTAAATTAAAATAAATATTTAACATATTTATATGCAGATGTATACAAATTCCCATTTAGTGTACATATATCTGCAACGTTCTTAATTTATTACATGGAATTCTATAAAATAGACATTATATGATCTATTTAAAGAATGGGATATTTGTGGATATTTAGGCTGATTTCTTTTTTTACCATCTATATAGTGGTTTAGTCACTATGTATCCTTACATACATGCATAAATTTCCTTTAGTTTCTGTGGAGACTTGGCTTCAAAACTGCTTGAGAATACCAAGATCCGTTGAATAAACAGCACATTATTACATAGAATCTAAGGACATTATCCCATAGATTTTTAATCATCTCTAGGTAATTTATAATACATAGCACAAAAAATCTGCTACATAAGTAGTTATTTCATTCTCTTTTAAAATTTTGTTTATTTTTTATTCACTTTACATCCTGCTTGTAGCCCTCTCCCTCCTCTCCTCCCAGTCCCACCCTCCCATCATCTTCTCTCACCCCTCCTCCCCTATTCCTCAGAAAAGGAGATCACCCCACTACTCACCCACCCCAGTTCATCAAGTCACATCAGTATTGAGCTCATCTCCTTGCCCTGGGGCTTGGTGAGGCAGCCCCACCAGGGGGCAGGGAGGAGGGAGTAATCAAGAAGCAGGCAACAGAGTCCATGTCAGAGTCAGCCTAGACTCCTTTTACTAGGAAGCCCATGTGAATCCGGAGCTGTCCATCTGCTGCATCTGTGAAGGGGGCTAGGTCCTTGGTTGGCACTTCAGTCTCCACAAACCCTTCTGGGCCCTGGTTAGTTGGCACCGTTGGTCTTCTTGTTGGTCTCCTGTCACCTCCAGATCCTCCTGTCCTTTCCCCCATTTTTCTACAAGACTCCCTCCCCTTTGCCCAATGTTTTACTGTGAGTCTCCGGGTAGGTTTCAACGTGCTTGCTGGATGGAGCCTGTCAGCTGTGCTGGGCTCCTGTCTGTGAGCATAGCAGAATATTGTTAATAGTGTCAGGAGTTGACTGTCTCTCATGGAGTTTGTCTCAGGTTGGACCAGGCATTTGTTTGACATTCCCTCAATCTCTGCTCTGTCATTATCCCTGTACATCTTGGAGGCACGGTAATCGTTTTACTCTCTAATTTAACAAAAATGTGCCAGCCCACAGAGGAAGAGGATCTAGGCAGTCCTGATGAGACTTGATAGGCTAGGATCAGATAGTAAGGGAAGAGGGCTCCCCGTTTCAGTGGACTAAGGGAGGAGGATGGGAGGGGAAGAAAATAGAGAGAGGGTGGGACCAGGAGGAGACGAGGGAGGGGACAACAATCAGGATATAAAGTGAATAAAATTTTAAAAATAAAAACGGACTGTGACAATTGTTATGAGTCATGATAGAAACATGTTAGATAGATATTTTTCAACATGTTTTTGTTCCCTGGTTTGTTGAGCAAACAAGTGAAGAAACCAGATGCAGAGCACAGAGTAAAGGACAGGCTGGGGACTGTGCGGGCATTTCTGTAGAATTAATTCCTAGAGGTAGAACAGAATGTGAGGAAAATGAACTTTTTATTTATTTTGAAAAATTAGCAAAATTAACTAATGGATTTTACTTTAGGATTTTATTGTCTATCTCTATAATTTTTGTGGGTTTTTTTGTTGTTGTTGTTGTTATTTTTGAGTAAACTTGCCCCATGCAGATAAAAATGGGATAGTTTATTCAGTGAGAGTAGAGCTTTACTTCTTTGTGCTCAGATATTATTTAAATAAATTGAAAAGATATATTCCTTTAAAACTGGTCATCGAAACCGCTGGAGGCTCAGACTTTTCTGTCAAGAAGACTTTTAGTTGCTAATGATGCTCCTTAATAGAGTTACACAGAAAGTCATGAATCCTGGCTAATATTTTTCAAAGAGGATGCAGCCTATAATAAGCAAAATATTGACCTCATCCAGAGGACCTGCAGTTACCCCGGTGTGGACATGTTTGTTCATTCCCCAAATACAAGGCGAGTTGCGGTGCCCATTACGAAAAGGAGACACAGTTTGTATGGGTCACCTTGCCACAGAAGAAGCAGCTTTTGTGTCACACAATGTTTTATGCCCTTCTAGCTTCATGGGTCTAAGACCTGTATATGTCTCTCCACCATCTCAGGGTAGACCGTGGCCGGCACCCAACTTTGCCTTAACTAATTTCCAAAAAGGGTCCACTTCAGGTGTCAATCATTCCACATCTTAGTTTTTGAGCCATAGTCTCTCTCTGGCTCAGCTAGGCTACCTCCAAACCTCCAGGAAGGTGTTGCCCTAGCACCAGGATTATAGGCACGGAATGCGGCATGCGGCTTTTTAGTGGGTGCTGGGACTCCAGTTCAGGGGCTCATAATTCTGTAACCACTGCCTTACCAAATGAGCCATAACCTCGGGCTGTCTTCAGGATTTTAATGGTCGTTCATTCGTTCCTCATATCTTCAAGTTCTGGAACTTCTGTTTTTTCGTGTGTGCGTGTTTTTTCTTTTTTTTTTTAATTAATTTTTTTTTGTATTTTTTTTAATTTATTTATTTTTATCTCAATCACAAGTTAGGTACTTTGAATCCTAGGTGTAGCCCCCTCCCCCATTCCCTCCTACCCTCCCACTCCCTCCCTCATCTCCTTCTTTCCCGCCCCCTCCAAGTCCACCAACAGGGGAGGACCTCCTTCCCTTCCATCCAACCCCAGCTTATCCTGTCTCCTCAGGGCTGGCTGCAAAGTCCTCCCCTGGGATCTAGCCAGTCTGTCACTCCCCGGCTTATATGGGGGAGGGTCAAAGAGTCAGCCATCAAGATCATGACTGAAACAGTCCCTGTTTCCCTGAAT